>ML994739.1:0-211600 GCA_010093925.1 Zopfia rhizophila CBS 207.26 | reverse complement strand
ATGAGAACTTCATGCTGCCAAATATAACCTCCATGATGATGGGGCTTCATCGTCTACCGCTGCACCTACTCGGGCCCTTCCGGTTCTGACGGATTTTCTTGCGGAAAAGCCCGTGCATAGCACGGGCCCCCTAGCTCAACAATAATCACAGGCTCAACGATAAAATTGAACCTGATATTACAAATTGCTATATAAACTGCATTTTTGATCGTACATAACAAGATGTATGTGAGAATCAGAAGCCCCAGTCGGCCTGCTCTGGATTGGCTGGTTCATGGGACACCGCAGAGCCTGTAGACGTTACAGAAGAGGCGTCGCTCTGTTCAGCTAGCTCAGTTTGAGTCTCCTTAACAACCTGCTGGCCGTCCGACACCTGTATTTTGACGTCTGGTAGACATGACGGCTTTTACACACAAGCTGTGTGTATGGATCAAGGGCGCCACGGGCTAGTACTCCTGCTGCTGCAGCAGTGGTCAAATCGTCCTTAATCGCACGGCGATGCCGAAACTGTCCTCTGTTCTTATATACTCAGGATTGGCCTGGCAGAGAGTTTGGGGAGCAATCTCTTCGCCCTCATCGTCAGCAGAGAATACCCACTACTTCACGTCTCGCCAGCTAGTGATGCCTTCAAGCTGGCGTTTCAAAAACTTCTTGCCCCAGTTGCGTAGGTTTGAGCGGAGCTTCTTCCATTTATTAAGTAGTGAGGTAACCTCCCGCTTCTTCTTCACCTAAAAAAGTCTCTCCTACTTTACAATATCATCCACCTTACGTTGTTGTACTATGTAGCGGGCGTCCTTTGCATAAATTGGACCTCCACCAATGTTGAGAACACGTCTCTTACGCTTCCAGCACTACTCTCTGGCGAGTTCAGCTGCCTGAAAGCTCTCTAGTTGACGCTAGAGTTTTTTAGCAGTTCTGGCAATAACTAAGATTCCTTTAAGTATACGAAGTACGTCAGCGGTAATAGAATGTAAAAGCCACCTTGTAAGTATACTATTAACTTGCTTTAACTACTATGCAAGCTCTTGAACACTCTTAAGCATACACTAGCTGAAATCCCTAGAATTAAGAATGTAGGACTCAGCTACAGCTAGGTCCTGTACCTTATGGAAATACTCACGTAGCTAACAGCTACTTAGCTTGAGGTAGCAAAAACAGGCTCACCATCTTTACTCTCTAAATCTAACAAGTTGAAAGTGGGGGTAACAACCTAGGGCACAAGCTTAGGAATAGGTTCCGCCTCTTACTTAGTGTTGATAGCTTTTTAAGTGCTCAACTAGCAGACTATTTGTTCAGGATCAAATAGATGTAGTCCTATACGCCGCTACCTACTATAAATCGTGCTAGGCTTAAACGCTTCTTAACGTACATCGTCAATAACTACTAGAAAATCTGTCTTATTAATATCCCTCACTCTACAGCGTGTAGCATGATCTAGCACCCGGCCATAATACTATTTTAATAACTAAATACTGCCCACACCAGCAGCTGTAGAAAGTAGGTAGCATACGGAGGTAGTCTAATAAGCTATATCTTATAACTCTCTACGTACTAGCAAAACTCCTTTATGTCGTAAGAGCCATAGCCGTCAACAATAAAGAGTTGCCACACGCCATTTATTTAATAGCAAGTCATCTTCTTAAAGTGCTGAGTTTAATCCAAGCTCGTCTGGTCATTACTGTAGCCTAATTCTATTTTGTATAGTAGGTATCTGTCAGGCAAATTAAGTACCTAGTACTCAAAGATCGTAGCAGCTTTAATAATGACTATAAGCTTAATAAATTAGCCATCTACAAAAGAGCACTCTACTAAGGTAATTTGCTCGCAGTTATTTGCATGTAGTATAATAATCTCCTTACCGTACTTCGTGTATACGTATTAGTTCTCCATAATGCCAATTCAAACCCCACATTCATCCATATTCCACATATCCTCTAGGAGGACGCCTAGCTCCTCTATCTTGGCCTAAACCTTGTGGAACCGGCTACGTATACCATCTAGCAATTGAGCCAGCTTGCGAGCAACGTTAATAGGTTTAGCTTTGACTCTCCTAAACTTTGTATACTCTAAGAGCCAACGGCTAGCCCAATGCTTGCCCACCTTAAGTAGGAAGCCGCTTCTAGTGTAGGATTCTGCCAGCAGCACGTCTGCTTGCTGAGCGACCAATCCAGCATATATAGCAAAGCCAATATCGTCAATTGCGTCAAGAAATCGCTCAAGGGCAAGGTCTTGCTCCTCAGAGAGCTTCCGGTTCGTAGATGGGCGCGTTAAGCGATTTTTTCCACCCTTACATATAACCAAATGCACCGGAGCGAAAGTCATAATCAACCTGATGATAATTGAGAGCTATCTAGGAGACATATATACATAAATGAGTGACTAGGTGGGTACATAATCTGCTGACATATTAATGGTCATTTGTTGAAGGCCTAAATGTGATTGAACGCCTAATTGTGATAGAGGCGCTATCCGGTGACATTACAAGCGCGTAGGAGGCGTTGATAGTTGAGCCCTCGATCGCGCGTACGCGCGCACATTCGGATTGTCGTACTTCTGCAGCTCTGCAGCGCCTTCTGCGATAAGCTGGCATTCAAGGGCATACGGAGAGACCTTTGAGGCACTGTTGGTCATTTCGCGCAATAGAAAAGGGCAACTTTTTGATGTAGACAGGTGTGGTGAGGGTAAAATTATCGTTGAGCCTGTGATTATTGTTGAGCTAGGAGGCCAGTGCTATGCACGGGCTTTTCTGCAGGAAAATTCGTCAGAACCGGAAGGGCCCGAGTACTCAGATGATAGCGCGTGATCGCGATTCATGCAGATCATGACTGAACGCGCCCGTCTCAACCTGGAAGAAGATGACGCTCTCGACTTGCTGGAGACCTTAGACTGGAAGGTTCGAGATAATCGTTCACTCTTTGACGACGCGAGTAAGAGCTTGGTACGTGAGCACTTCATCTCCTGGATTCTATCAGGGAGCGCCAGGCGAGAGCAGCCTGATGCAGAGCCCATTGGGTCAACGATGCCGGCGGAGTAAAACTGACGATGCGGGGCGCGAGCCCACGCTACATGTTCCCGATTCACGTTGATGCGGGTGTAGTAGATAGTGTGGTGAACAAGGAACCTCAACCGCCTGGGCCCGACGTCAAAGGGATTGGGTACGCCAACCTGGTTGATAGTTACTTTGAGATGCCGAATCAAGAGACGCATGACCACGCGTCGAATGCAAAAGTGTGGGGGGAAGATGACGCCGCTAATGAAGGCGAGGAGCTGGTGGAGGGTTGCAGGCTGTACGATGTTGGGTGGATGAAAGCGAGGATTGAGAATCTGATACCTGAGAAGCATGCACGGCTTATAAGGTCGGGAGGATGGCATTCGTATTACCGCAGACCGCCAAAAGTGTGGACGTGGTAGCAACTTTGATAAGGGCGGGTATCGGTGCGATTGCTTCTGCATCAAAATTCTTTCTGAGTTAACGACTGCGAATAAAAAAATTACTCACTCACATTATTTGAAGCTCCTAATTGCTAACTATTCAAACAATTCCATAGACCTCTTCCCATCTCCTCCAATCTAGTCCTCATACGTCTCCCGAACGGTCAACGTCAATCCACGATCCTTGACCCTTGGAGCTCCATCCGTGTATTCACGGCCGACGGATCAGAAGAGACGATCCCAAAACACTCTCCACCAAAGGATTCCTTATACCAAGTTCGCCGTCCATCACCGCTCACTTTCACTGTGTCCAGATCCCGCACGCTCTTCATCGTGTCTACCATTAGCTTCTCGTTGTTCCGCACTTGGGGCAGAATCTTCTCCGCGATACTGAAGGGGAATTTTTCGGCGAGACTGATGTAGAGGATTTGCTCCAAGTTTTCGGCCTGGATATGTCTGCCCCAATGATCGGATGAGGTTGGGGGTGTTGCTGCGAGGGCCCGAACTGAAGATATGTTGAATTTTTGCTGCAGCTGGAAGGCAGTTTGCAGCAGAAAATTTTCGTGATAGCTATGCTGAGAGTGGTTGAGCTGATAGAGTTCTAATACCCAGAAGGCGTGATGCGACAAGAGTCGATGCATGTTCGTCGATGTTTGGTTTGACTGTAATAATCTGGGTTGAAAGAATGGTTGTGCTGGCTTTTTGAAAAAGGGTCGGCAGGACAATTCAGGTTTGTGCGGCATCACTGCCTCTGTATGAGATCACTGAGCCGACCTACCATTTGATGTGATGCAATTTCTTATAATATCACGACGTGCCAAACCCATCCACGCACGGAGCATGCGGGTGTGAGCCTTGGCTCTTCCGAAATACCAAGATGAACAGAGCCATAGCGGATGTGGGTAGGAGTATTAATAAAGCGATGCCTGACTAAGTGTGGGGTTTTGGAGTTGGAGAGGTGGATCGAAAGACACCAAATCACACTCTGAGCATCACATTATGGAACTCCTGGTATGTATCCAAAGCCATCTCTCATTGCCCTACATGGTGAGTTTGAGGTCTGGGCTCACAGAATCTCGCCAACTCAACGATGTTTGGAATTGAAGGTTTGGTGACTGGAAGGTCGATTTTCAAAAAAGAACGTTGTTCTCGATACTATGGCGTGAGTTGCGGTTGTTCAACACAGCCGTGCAAATGATATGGTGGCCTGCGGGTAGAGGAAGTCAAAGCAACATCTTCTAGTGTTATGGGATCCAGAGTTGGAGAAATGGATCCAAAGACACCAAAATGTATCCATATATCCCCTATGGGAGTCCTATCTTTTCCAATACCATCTGTCGTCAAAGTACATGCTGATTTATAGAAGTATGCCTCAAGAATATGAGAATAAGGTGATATGGGTGCAATTGAAGATTGGTGCTTGAATATTGATTGAAAAAAGGAAGATCGTCGGGCATAGCGTGAGTGTTGGGGTTTAAACATTACGAAGTAGAGTGAGATGTAGACACTGCGGGGTAGAGAGATCAAAAGTTCGGTATCTCTTAAGTGATAGGTTAGAGTTAGGGAGAACTTCGACAGCGTTCCTCCAGCTCCACATTAGGGCCTAACTGTCAAGGGAGTGCACACTAGGATGGGGCTTAGCGAATGGTTGATAGAAGGGTGAGGGTTGGGTGGTCGGCTTTGGGCTGATTGGAGGGAATGAGTGAAGAAATGAGACGCCTGTGGTGTTGTTGATGTTTCGCACCATTATATTCCTATCAATCGCCATTCTCGCCTTAAACCCTTCGCTGTATCACCTTTCCCATTTCTTTATAACATACCCAGTGGATACACCTTTGGTATATTCCCTGTATCCGGAATGACCACGGGCACTTTCTCATACCTCTTCATCTCTACCACCTCCTTCGCCCACTGCGGTACCCTCCTCACTCTCCCAAGCTTCTCAACTTCATATCCGATTTGAAGGAGCTTCTCTTCCGTCCACGGCCGTCCCAAAATCTCCATCCCAATGGGAACCCCAACAGGTGCACTCTCACTCCTCTCGCTAAATCCCACCGGCACCGTAACAACGGGAGAGCCAGTAAGCGCGGCAAGTATACCATTACGACCAGTCTGAGACGGAAATCCGATTTTAACAACAAGATTCTTTTGCTCAGGGTATATAATCGCGTCGAGGTTGTTGCGTGAAAAGGTTGATCCGAGGGCTAGGGTAATATTCGAGATTTTGGATTGGATGGTTGTGTATGTGGTGTTCCTTGTGCTGGAGGCGAGAGCGGTGTTCACGTATTCGTATTGAGTGGGTATGACGAGGAAATCACCTATTCCATTCGCTCCACTCCTCGCATACAGTCCTCTCAGCGTTTTAGGATGCTTTCCTGATAGAGAGGGATGTGAAAGATATGCGTCCATGAGTTCGCGGTATTCAAAGCGCTGGGTGTCGAGGATAGCAATGTCGGTGCAGTTATAGATCCCCTCATCAATCTCCACCATCATCACACCCGCATCTTCAAGTTTTCTTATCATTCCATCCATCGCCTGATTTACAGGATTCGTCTCACTCCCATCCGTCCTATTAAAGAACCCGTTCAGAACACCTAATCTTAGCCCTTTCAGCGTCCCATTCCCCAACCCAGCTGCATAGTCAAAATTCCTAGAACTCGGTGGAACAAGAGCAGTCGCGTTGTCCGCTTCATCATATCCAGTAGATGCCATGACCGTCAACGCGACAGCTACATCTTTCATTGTTCTCACTATTGGGCCAATCGTATCCTGGGTATACGAAATCGGGATGATGCCTGTGCGCGTGATCAAGCCGCGAGTGGGCCTGATACTGAAGAGTGAGTTTGCGGAGGCTGGACTGCGTAAAGAGTTTACTGTATCTGTTCCCGTGCCGAAGACCGAGAAAGATGCTGCGACTGCGGCGCCTGTGCCTCCTGAGCTTCCGCCTGGCGTTCTGGTGGAATCATATGGATTGATTGTCTGTCCACCCAGTGACGAAACGCTCAAACCCTCCAACGCTAACTCATGTAAATTTGTCTTTCCAAGAATGATGGCCCCAGCGCGTTTCAAGGCAATCACACTGGGCGCGTCCTCGGCTGGTTGGGAATTCGCGAGAGCGAGGTTGCCGCCGGTGGTCGGGACGTCGATTGTGTCATAGTTATCTTTTAGAAGAATGGGAATACCGAATAAGGGACCTGTTACATTCCCAGCGGAGAGTGCTTCATCCAGACTGTCCGCAATGTCCAGAGCGTTGGGATTCAAGGAGATGATGGCGTTGGTGTGGTGGTTTAGAGCTTCGATTCTGGAGAGGAATGCGGATACCACTTCCCGGCATGTTGATAGGCCAGAGAAGAGTACATGATGAACGGAGTCGATAGTCGCCTCGCGAGTGTCGAAGGCCATACTTTGCGCTGTAGTGACATCAGGAAAGAGAATGATGACAGATAACATGAACCAGAGTAACATGATTGCGTTATCCTTTAATTCAGATAGTAAGGGGAACAAAGGAGACGAAGGCAAAATTTGCATAGTATTAAGATTAAGGAGTCATATTGCTCTTATATCTAGAACCGGTATTGTGCTGCCGGAGAAGCCACTGTTGTACATACCACTCTCGACTTACTTCACAACGCCCTATATCCTGGAATGGGGATTTCATGCACCTCTGTGAGCACTGTTGATAATAGCTGCTGATTTCGTTGATGATAATCTTGAAGAGGTTTGCCGATCTCGGCATGACGTTGATATGCCAAGTCCATCAACACCTACCCATTTCTAACTAGCTCTGCGCTAGAGTGAATGTCGATTAGTAGCTGCTCGATGTCCACCGTTTTCTTCTATTCGATCGGATCTAGAAAAAAGGCCGAGGACAAGGATCGTGCTCCAAACAACTACGAATGCCTTCTCATATCTCATTTTTACCAACTCTTCGGTCCGAAAGTCTCCCCTTCGCTCACAGTCTTCCGCATAGCTATATTGAGGTAGTCCTGTTCAAAGCTCAACATTAGCAGTATGCCCGGTCTACCTTCTGTCAGCAAGAACAACATACCATAGTCTCAAATGGCTTAATATTTCCCCACCATTGTGGAACCTTGACATTGGGCAGCGTGATCGCAAAGAATACGACAATCGTTGACAGAATCAATCCGGAGTCCAATCCAGCGGCGGTGATGTAGTTGTAATTGTGCCACCACCCATGCCACCTCTTCATAATCCAGAAGTTGAAAACGAGACCGATGATCGCCCATGATGAGAAGCTGAGAGGCGTAGCTGGCGGAAGCCATCCCATTGCGCCCAGCATGACCGGAGCATTCAGATATCTTGTCGGAGACTTCGGCGCAAGCCTGATGAGGAGGTAGAAGATCAGAGGGAGGCAGGCACCAATGAGCCAATACCAGTGGATCGCCGCATATACAGAGCCGGGTCCAAACATGCGGTGGGGTCCGATGACACCCCATGTGATACTACTCGAGAAGAACGCCCTCCCATTCGGACAAGTGAAATGATCCTTTTGCAGTCTCGTACAGACCTCTGGTATATTTCCCAAAGTCCAATTCATTACGGCGACTTGGACGAAAGCCGCCCATATAGTTGCGACGACTTGACAAGAGAAGGCGGTTTTCGGAGGGATCTTCATGTAGTGTGCCATCTTGAGGTCACTCGAAAACAGTTGCGCTTGACCGAGAATGATGGTGCTGTAGACCTTAAAAATCATGACGCCTATAGGCTTTCCAGGAATCGCGTATCCAGCGATGAAGGGCGAGATGATGTTCAGCGACAGCTGGATATTTGCAATCCCATAAATCATGCATGTTGGGATGACGAACACCAAAGCCACAATTATCGAGACGAAGTACGCCCACCACGGGACTTGAGATGGAAATGCCAAAACTGTGGCGAGGCCGAACGTGACGGATGTAACAAACAGAATTCCGTACCACCAGTCGGGACACGGAGCGTATTTCGCAATGAGTTTCATGTGGATATCAGGCTCCTGGTTCCGGGCGGCTTTGAAGCGGTACCATATTTCCTTCCAATGGAAGACGATCGTATGTACGATTGCTGCTGTGAGAGCAGCGAAGCTTAGACCGTAGTTGAGGGCGAAGGTTGGAGCGAGAAACATGGGTGAGTAAGACTTATATTTGGTTAGATCGAAAGTGTAATTGGGTCCGAGAATTCGAGAGACATTGTACACATTCTGCGTGTTATCGAAGGTTGCGGATGTGTTGATAGGCAGGTAGTCGGAATAGAGAGACCCAGAGTAGGAGATGCCGATTGTTGTGAGTATGACAAAGACGATCAAACCAGTGAGGGTGTTCAAGTGCGTATGAGCCGGGGAGAGGAGCGGATCCTGGAGGTAGCTTGAAACATAGGTCCAATCGAATGTTAGTGGAATCAGGGAAAGCCCTGTGAAGCCTCCAAATAGCTGATTCAATGTGATGTTGTTAGGTTTGGTCCCAAGTTATAAACGCGAATACCGAAAGGCCTTGCCAGATGACGCCTGGAAACCAATAGTATACGAACATGCCTAGCATCACGTAGCAGAAGTATCTGTAGCGAGAAATTGACCAACCGTTGGATCTGGTGGGGTCGAATCGGCTCTTGTCATGGAGCGCATGCAGTAGTGCACAGTTGGAGAACTGCATCGGCCAAATGAGGGCTGCCGGCCACACTATGAAGCGACGGAAGAGTCCAGCTAGAGCGATTCCGATGACTTGGCTGCTCAAAGTGAAGAGCAATTGGAAGCCCCAGCCCATTTCGAGGTTGTAAAAGGGCTTTCCCTTGAGTGCCAATAGCGCATCGGTAGAATACGCATAGTTGATAGATATTCCGGCCATCAGCTGAGGCCAGTTAGTTGGGTGAGCCGCTCGTGAGGCAAAAGGCACTTACTGTGACGACTGCATGTTCTTTGATGTTAAAGGGCCCGGTGTTTAGGGTCCAGCGCAATCCGAAAGTCTGAAATTGCTTTTTAGGCACAAGTCGAGCCCATAGGTTGCCGAAAGGGTAGACGACACTTAAAGAGGATTAGAAATCTCATATTTAGCGACGTTATGGGGGATCACATGACCTACAGCAAGATGACAATTGCGGGGAAGTTGATAGCAGGACTACGCATAGACAGGAACATATTAAGACCCGAGGCGACTGTGACAAAGGACAGCCCCAGGATCCATGCTCTCACAGTGTTCGCGACCTCTCCTCCGTCGGTATTCTTGACTCTGTATCAAGATTAGCACATGGGTACCCAATGCTGCGGTCACTGATCTACACTTACGCTGCGCGCACCTCTTCGTACGGCGAGTCTTCAGTGAAATCTCCCTGAGCTCGGCGGATGGCCTCCGGATCTCCATCAATTGCCGCGTGCAACTTATCAATCTTATCCTGGGTTAAGTTGGGGTCCCATTGGTGCGTCTTGTCTGTTGCGGTCAGGACTAGACCCTCAGTAGAAGTATGCTGGGCCTCCTTCTCGGTGGAGTGGCTTTGAGCGTTCTCATCATGTTGGTCTTTTACTTCGCCTGCACTGTCGTGTGAGGGTGCAGGAGCAGCTTTTGACCTTAAGGCGAATTTCCGAGCCATTATGAGGCATGAAGTTGACAAGTGCCGGCAGGCGACTCGAAATTGCCAGTGAAACAGGTCTCACAGCAGTTACAAATAGAGCCCGCTTCAGGAACTAGGGTGCAATTGAAGAAGTGAAGTTCGGTCGCAATTGAAGATCGAGACATTGAAGATAAGGTGGTCGGTTATGAGCGGGGGTTGGTGAACATCAACGCTTTACCTCGTTGGGGAGGCAGATATGAAATGCAACCCTGTGACGGTATCACCAACATAAGCTAATCATGAACCCCTGCCCGCATCCTTGCGAATGATATTTGCGAGCAACACCCTTTTCTCAATTGATGCGGATATCAACAGTCGATCCAAGACATTCATTGCTATACCCAGGCACCAAGTCTCCGCGTTATTCCGATGGGTCTTATTGTGTAGTGCCTGGTATGTTGAAATCCTCGCATGTGTACTCTTGATACGTGGTATCAGTCTCTCATAATGGGACGGAAAATTGACTTCGATGCTGCGGGGTTCTCGGATAATCTACTCTCAAGAGGGGTGCTTGCGAGCAAGGCAGGCCGCAATTCTGTGCCACACATACCTTTAATTGACATATTGTGAGCTAGGTACTCTCACTATCCTGCAGGGCACAGGTTACTAAAGCAAACTGCTTCGGAAATAAAAGCTTGATAGTAAGAACAAGGGCTAGATAACAACAGAAGAATACCGAATCGTAAAAATGAGTATACAACGACCGTGCTGTAGAAGCGACGCGCCATCTCAGGAAGTCTAAGTCGAATAGAAGGACAACTTTGAGTGTGACCTATAGCGACACCCGTATACTCTGTGCAAGGACGATTCGTGCCGTCATAAATAATTGAGATATCGTAATTACCTCAAGGTTCAAGTGCATTCGCTGTAGAAGGATAATGAGCGATGACAGCAGCCCATTGTCGGCAGGCCTGGACTGAAGAGTAGTGATCTTCGGTCATCTAGAAACACCACTTTCCATGGCCGGCATACGGCTCTCTTCAGCTCTCAGATAAGGTATTACCCCACCTCCTCCCTGTACGACAGCCCGGATGGCATGGTCTGTTAATGTGCTTCCTCCAGTATTATTGTTCTCTCGCACGGTTGGAAGATATTTAAGCAGGTGGTCCTATGCTGTCTATTGCGTTCAGGTGAGAAGTATCGAGAGACGAGCTCCTTCTGGGAGCCGATGGGAGGCTCGTGGGATTCTTAAAAGCTCCTGGATATGTTTATTGCGTGGTAAAGAGGGATGTTGTGGCCTGAGGTAGTGGGACTACATCTGCGAGAGTGGGCAGCTGCATATCTTTGCAAGGGGTGGGCGCTATGGAATTCTTACAGCTTGTGCATTTCTCTGACTAGCTCAGCCGTCAGTTGTACTCAATGCCCGCCTGCGCAGCTTCATGGCAGCACCGAAGAACGACATTGGCAGTGCGAAGGAGCTGACGTTGGGCAATCTGACAGTTAAAGCTCTCTGCCTGCATGATGAGGCTGAAACGCACTGACCGCTCCTGACTAAGCCAGCCTTGCCTCATGCTTCATACTCTCAACCTCCAAGGCTCACCAAGCGCAAGCTTCCTCACTCACACCGCCCGGCCTCGCTTCCATCTCAAAAGGTCACACTCGGATCCCAAAAAGGCAATGAGGCTGGAATAAAACCGGAATGTGACCGTCCCGGAGACCAGAAACGCTTCCCAGGATCTTCTTCAGCTGCTCTTTGCGGGTGAAACACCAGCTGTGACGCAAAACATCACCTTAACACCAAGAAAGGTTTAACGAAATCTCGGCCCAAGCTCCTCTCCCATCTGCTCTGCTTCAAGATCGCGAAACGAGAAGCAAAACTTGAACACTTCAAACTTTTATGCGCCTTTCCAGCCGAGGTCACTATTTTCAGCATATTTTCAGCAATTATCAAATACACCAAGGCTCGACAGAGCGCAGGAGTTTCGGAACAACTTCATATCCACGCCAAACGGAAATTCACCTCAGTTTGTTCCTAGCCGATGACAGCTAATGCCGGCCTGTTCCCAGCCACCGTTCTCATGACTAGCTAAAGTCGGAGAATTAACATCCTGTCGTGGATCAGATCGCTTGCTAATTTGTGCGTTGAGCAGATACGCTTCACATCAGTTCGCCAAGATAGCCCATGATACCATTCATTCCAACGCTCAAGATGCCATCTTTTAGTCTTTCATCATCTCCTAAGAATAAAAATATTTGAGCTTCATGTTTTCACTCCGCACATTCCATACTCATAGCAAGCCACTGGATGCGTTGATTTGAGTTATCTGCCAAGCTTTGCGGATCTCCAGACAGTTCAAAACCTTATGACGCTCGAGCCAGGATTTCCCTCCTTACCAAACACTATCCCATCTCGGGATCGACCCGTCTCTGTGCTAAGCATTAAATGGCTGCCTCTAGTTTCAAACCGCCTTGACCTACCTCGGTCAGTCGTATCACAACTCTTCACAGTTTCATCACGTCAACAGTCTGTCTCCATTGGCCGTGCGGCTGACACGGCATCAATTTGCACTGCCTCCATGTTTTCATTCACGTCTGAGAGCTGACAATAAACAGTAAACAGATGTGTTTGTGGCCTATTCTTGCTTCACCATATGCTGCCGAATATAAGCCACAAGGTCGGAGATTCAGGCGAGAACTGACTTTCTCTGACTCCAGCGCCTGATCAGGAAGCATGCCTCCTCTTGGCCAAAACTCATGGCATCACACTCCATCCGGAATGTTGATGCCCGGCGGCTTTCCACCAGGTTGGGCCTCGGAGTCTCATAGACTCAGAGATGTATAAAGGTCAGAGGTTTCTGCCTCGAAATGACCATCATCAGCACTCAAGGTTCCCAACCAAGCAATCAAAGCAATCACTTCTCTATTCCATTATCTAATACTCTATTCTATTCTATTCTATTAATTCATCATTCTTGGCCGGTTCAGAATGTTCTTCTCCAAGTCTTCCATTGTTTCTTTTGGTCTTTTGGCTACCAGCCAACTTGTGGCAGGCCACTCCGCTATTACTGGCGCCACTGGTGACCAGGGAGGACAGGGCTCCGCCATCGGTGGTATGTTTTCTCTTCCTCACTTGATACTTCGATATCTCACTGACATACACCAGTCGACCCAGCCACTCCACGTGACGGCACGAGGCGCAACCCCTTCCAGCAGGACTCCACTCGCTTCAGGAACGAGGCCGCCGACCAGTGCGGTGAGACCCTTGGCGGAGGCACCAACAATGTTGAGACCGGCACCGCGCAGGTTATGGCTCAAAGTGGTGGCACCCTTCCTCAGGTCTCCGCCGGTGGTCAGCTTCAGATGACTGTCCACCAGGTCAACGGTGACGGTGCTGGCCCATACACCTGCATGATTGATGCTACTGGCACCGGCACTCAGTGGACCCCAATTCAGGTCACCCAGAACATCGACGGCAACGCCCGTGGCAGGAACAACGACCAGCAGATGCAAAATTTGCCTCTCAACGTCGCCATCCCAGCCAACCAGCAGTGCACTGGTACCGTCGCTGGCCAGAGCAATGTCTGCATGGTCCGCTGCGAGAACCCCGCCCGAGCTGGTCCATTCGGTGGATGTGTCCCAATTCAGATGGCCGGCGCTGGAGCCGCTGCCGGTGGGGCCGCTGCTGGAGGTGAGTTTCTCTTTCCAACATATTTTTCTAGCTTTCCTCACTAATTTGTCTTTAGGCGCTAATGCCGGTGCAGCCAACGCCGGAGCCGCGCAAACCGGTGCTAATGCCGGCGCTGCTGGTAAGATTCTCTATTCAACATTATTGCCTACCTCAGTCACTAATCTGGTCTAGGTGCAGCAGGAAATGCTAACGCTGGTGCCGCCAACGCCAACACTGGAGCTACTGGAGCTGCTGGTGAGTTTTCTCCCCCTCATAGTTTCTATCATCCTCGTTATCTGATCTTCTAGCAGGAACTGCCAACACTGGCGCAGCGGCTGGCAACACCGCCGGAACCGCCGGAACAGCAGGAACAGCAGGAACAGCAGGAACAGCAGGAACAGCTGGCACAGCAGGAACAGCAGGCACAGCAGGCACAGCAGGCACCGCTGGCACCGCTGGCACCGCTGGCACCGCTGGAACCGCTGGAACCGCTAACACCGGAGCAACTGGTAAGCTTTCTCTTCCATCTATCCTTAACCTTACTAACTGATATTTAGCCGGAACCGCAAACACCGGTGCCGCAGCTGGTGGCAATGCCGCTGGAGCCGCCACTCCTGCCCTCACCAACGACGACCAGGAGGAGGAAGTCGCTCTCACCCAGCGCCAGACTACCCCACTTCTCACCAACGACGACCAAGAGGAGGAGGTCGCTCTTCTTGAGGGCGAGGAGGCCAAGAAGGTCCGCAGGAGCTTCTGGTCTTAAGCTACTCATTTCCTCATCCCATCTTGGAATGAATCATGACTTGATATGAGTCTCGGAGTTGAACAATGTAGATAGCATCCATCACCTGTGCATAATTTGGCCGTCTTGGAGCTGCAATTGGGAGCGGTGCTGGTACACCTGCTGACTCGGTTGGCTGGTTCACCCTTTGATTGGGAACCTGAGTGCAGACTACCCTCCTTGATTGGCTTTTTTTTTTTTAGTTTGATTAATAGATTAGTGATTGCTTTACTCTGCTCTCTCCTTTGGCTTCTTGGTGACTCCTTTGAATTCTTTTTGATTTTTTAATTGACCGGAGCATTGGCTTTTGAAAACAATTTTTTGCGTTCCTCATCCACTTTCTAAATCTTATTTTGAAAGGTTTAGAGTCTACCAGTCCTCGGATTGGAAACGCTCAGCAACCTTCAAGATTTGGAAAGACATGTAGAATTACATCTTTTGACCTTTGACCTTGAAGTGCTCTTGTCTAAATACCTATATCTAGCTCTATATAGCTTCCTGTAGCCATCATCACAAGCAGCGCAGCGGTTGCCTCATCATATTGTCGGCGACGTGTTTACCGTGCCCCACATAGACCCACCTTCCTTCCTTCTCTCATCATAATTAACCTTCTACATTAAATCTGGATATTTTTGAAGTACTCGCATGCCTCATGCCTTTGAGGTTGATGCTAAGCTTTTGCGCTTTCCGTTTCCATCCGTGCTTGAAAGCTTAGCGAAGTGGCTGTGACTCCCTTGTCTCATCGCGGTTTCAAGCCAGCACTAAAATATCTCGTGGCCTCTTTCAAACATACCTGGAGAGAGACGAAGTTTCGTCAATGCGTTCGGCACGTCGTACTCGGCTGTTGAGTGGGGACCATGTGTTCGTTTGTTTGCATACCTTGTCCGATCTGAGGCGTTGGGTTTGTTTAAGCCGAGGCCGTATGGGCTGGCACGTGGCTGGGTGTTGGTTACTAGGAAGGATTGGGACTGTGGTACGGAAGGTGTGACAGTGATGGGCAACATCGTCATTGAGATCTATAACGATTCCGTGTGGAAGGGGCGATGCGGGATTCACACGACCCCAGTTCTTACCGCATTCCTTTCGTCGAGTTCTTTTTCAAAGTCGCACTTCCCCACTCCACACGCCATTCCATTCACTATTCCAGCCTTTTTTGTTGACCTCAGACATTCATCCCTGCTCTCTTCCCCCCCCACCCCAATTTTTTTTTTTTTTTTTGTGTGGATGCATTCAACGCTCCATGACTCCTCTCCATGGTCAATTTGGATACATGATGCCTGATCCACGCGACTCCATCAACTCCTTCGCCAATCATTTTTGAAACAAGGTCTCCACAATGCCACCATGTAGCGATTGATCATGTACCGTTTCAGACAGAGATCGCAGATGCGCACGGCTCCACCGAGCTCGGGAATAATTTTTTGAGACTCCATAACGGAAGCGCGACCAGCTCTAGTAAAAGCTCTTCACTGAAGACTCGGATCCGCACAACTCCATTGCGTCTCATCCTTCGTGCTTTAGACAAGCTGCCAACAACAACCATTTCTGTATTTGAGATGCTCTTGAAAGCGAGCTCGGATCCGCATGACTCCATTCTCTCTCAGATCCGGTGTTTTAGACACGCTTCTGACAATTCTAGTTATGATGGAAATGACGGTAGCCTTTGCAAAGAAAGCTTGGACCAACAACCCTCCATTGTGTGCCGTAGTTCGTTATTTGGACTTGATGCGGATAATCCACTCAGGGCTCTTCGCTGGGAAACGTTTTGAAAGATCGGGTTTGCAAGACTCCATTCCGTCTTTATACCTAGTTTTGAGTCACGGTGCCGATAATCCAGTCATGCCCGGTAAATGTGATTCTTTTAGAAGAAACTCAGGTCCACGCGACTCCATCGCTCTTCCTTATTCCTTTTGAACGAACTCTCCAACTCCACGACCCACGCCATTGTCGAAGCGAAGGTACTGTTTTTGAGAGAAGGCCCAGATCCGCAGGAGTCTAGTGTCTTTCGTACTCCATTTTTTAATTCCGCTGCACACTCACGACCATAGGTCTTGTATTAGGGCTCTTTTGGAAGAAACTCAGGTCCAGAGGGCTCCATTGGCTGTTTGCACGTCTCTTTTTAGGCCCGATTTTAACAGCATGGTCAAATCTGCGGCGAATTTGTAGTTTAAGCAGAGAAAAGGAAAGTTGCATGGAAGAAGTCCTGCAGTTATTTGGAGACGTCAACTCTCTCATAAAGGAACTGTGGAGTGATTTGAAAAACCGAGCGCTTTATTGTCTGATGATTGCGACATTCTAGACAAAAGATGCACTCACAGCATGAGTGAGCTGATGGATTCGAAAGTCGGATTCGGAAGCAGCACATGTCAACATCTTCCATTGAAAGACGCCCACTCTTCCATAAATTATTCCAAAGGGGTTGATAACTCTATCAAGCTTCACATCCTCGGGTTTGGAAGTCGGATTCACCTTCCAGCATATTATTTTCGTCCTGCTTTACTTGTGGAGATTCTAAAGGGACGGAGACGACCATTTATTTGGACGCAGTAGTGATGTAGAACCACAGATCTACTCGCAGTATAGCCATTGCTCGAGGAAGACTTGGGAGCCAGATCCGGAAGACCTCATAGTGATGTGCCTATAGCTCTTTCGGAAAGATACACCGTTCCCCATAATTTCTCATCCAAACCAATTTTAGACATGAGAAGCCCGACCCGGAAAACACTCATGTCTATATACTCCCAAAGGACAGCGGACAGACCCATGCTATCCATGTAAGTTTTGTTTAATTATTCTGAAGGATCCACGGGCCACATATAGATGTATAGTTGGTGATTTTAGATGCAGGATTCACTTCCAGTAAGATTCTAGTTAGATAAGATTTGAAAGTCCGATGAGGAAGCTAGGCATATTGACAGCTTCCCAATGTTTCCGATCAGACGCGGTATATCCCATGATTTTATCGTACACCCATGTTCAAAATTTCAGGGGTCCGATCCGAAAAACAGTCATATCTACATGCTCCCAACAGATTTGAAAGGACGCACTCCCTCTATGCAAGTCTTGGTTAATTCATTTCAAAGGGTCTGGGTATTCCATGAATTCTATGGTCGCTGGTTTCGGATGTCGAGTTCAAGCTCCGGCACGCATGGCTTGTGGTGGTATTTTCATCGATTCAAGGTGTCAAGCGCGAGAAAGTTTGCTATGGTTTTAGGAAAAAACGTGCGCTCTCCATGCACTAGCAATCCCTTCCAATTGAAATATTCGGATACGCCATGCAGATATAGTGTCGCTAGTTTTATATGTTGGATTCCCGCTCCAGCATGATTCATTAGTGGGCGATTTGAGAATTGAATCCAAAAGATGGCCACATTGTCCTCTTCGCAAATTTTTTGGAAAGGTTCCAGTTTTCCCCCTTACCACACCTTGTGCCGTTATTTTCAAAAGATCCGAGTATTTCATACTCTGGAGCCAGACGAGGTTTCGACACTGGGTGCTCTCCAGCATATGGTGTTTGTTTCGTGGTTTTGACTCTGATCCGGAAAATGACCATGGAGGGCTTGAGCGGGTATCTTCGAAAGTTGCACTCTTTTCATATTGCTTCCGGGCTATGGATTTTGAATGGTTCGAGCTCTCCACGAGTTGAAGCCAAACGAGATTTTTGACGCCGGATTCACATCCAAGCATCATTTTCTTGTCTATGTTTTCGGATCTGGTCCGAACACTTGCCATGCACCTCAATTACGGGCATTTTGGAAGACGGGTACATCTCCTCATGTCCGGTTTTTGTTGTTGCTATTGACAGACGTAATGATGACTGAAGCTTGAGATTTTGGAAGTCCAGTCCACTGCCACCAGAAACCAAAAGCTGTCGAACTTAGTTTAGATTCGTGCCAGCCATACATATCTCGAACCAGTATTTTGGAAAAGAAACGAGCATTCGCATGTATTTGCCTGCTATGATCTTTAAGAGAAGCACCACAACCCATATGTTTCGAATCAAAACTCCTTCGTGTCTGGAGTTTTAATTCAATCCAGGAGTCTAGCATAGTTACGGAAGTGGGGACATTTTATATCCGATCCAGAATCCCACCATTCATTTCTCGAAAGGAAAATCTTGGGAGATCCAGTACTCCGGCGTGTATTTCCCGGGATGATCTTTCGAGGAAGCGAAAGAGCCATATGGTTTAGACCGCATGCATTTTAGGATTCGGTTTTCGACGTCCAGTCTACAAACCATCGTGACTCTCTTGCAGTTCAATTTTAATTCCATTCAGAAATTCACATATCTAGATAAATCCAGGATTTTGAAATCCCATCCAGGAACTGTCTATTCATTTCTTGTAGTAGAGATTGGAAAGTCGCAAGGCTCCTTTGTAGTGTTCCGGTATGATGTTTGAGGGCAACATATGCCTTTGCAAAAGGCCATTTTCGACGTCCAATTCATAAATTATTCATCTGTCGTATGAGGCTTTTAATTCGATTCAGAACTCCAGCATGAAGTCAAATACTTTGAACTTTGAAGTTCGATTGGGAAGTCTATATCGTAGTCGGGAATGGTATTCAAGATCGGTTTCGGATTGCGATTTCCTAAAGTGGATAAATTTTGAAGACAGCAGGACCCATGAGACTTTGTCCAGAACATATTTCGCCGTCCAATTCAAGAATCACTATAAATCTCCCGTAGTTGAGGTTTTAATTCTATTTCGAAATCCCACATATTGATTGTTGTCTAGAGATTTGAAATTTAATCTGGAATGCCGATGAGTCGCGAAACTTAAAATAGCGTCAAAGTTCTAGATTCCATGGTTCCTTTCCGGGTAAGAATTTAGAAGAATCGGAAACGCCATTAAACCTTGATCTTAATATTTTCGGTGCCTAATTCGGAAAGCACCATGGCTCATTCGTTGTAGAGTTTTAATTTAGTTTAGTAGTCCAGAATATAATTAGAAACTATAGATTTCGAAATTCGGACAATAAACCCAGTATGATTTTCATAGCCAGGGAATTTGGAAAAAATCCCCTATTCTCATGCTATTTCTTTGCCATGTAGTTGAAAGAAGCAAGAAGCCTGTCTGTATTCGCTTACTTACTTTGTCGGGACGCGCTTCTGGACGAATCATGATCGTTGTTCTCTTCAAATTAGATTCGGATGCAGAAATGCGGGAATATCAATGGCCTTCGAATTTGAGAGTTCAATCCAGAGTCTAGCATGATTTCGAATAACCTCTACTTTTGGCACGGACTTCTGGATCTCACAACACCAAAGTAGGTAAGGGTTAAGCAAGCAGAGACAACATTTTTCAATGCTGTTATTGGTTTTCAGCATCCAAGCGACAACCTGCCATATCTATCATAACATGATCTTTTTGGAGTCATATCCGGGAGTCCAGCGTAGAATGGATCTGGGAGGTTCTTGAACTCGACCCAAAAATCTGGCATCTTTAAAGTCGTTCTGAACTTTAGAGTCAAGTTCTGGATTCATAACGATTGTTCGAGCGAAGTTTGAAGGGCCTAATAAACCCATGCGCTTGACTGGGAGGAATTCTTCAACGCCCACTCTCCAACACAGCGCTCCTAAGTAAGGAATTCCTTCTAGGTATTTTGATCCAGGACTGTGTTATTACTTTGGAAACAGTATTCCGGGCGAACCATGGTTCGATCGATACGGCACTTGTGGAAGCAAGCATCGATTCCCATAGAGTCCGGGTGTAATCAATTTAACTGCAATGCCATCAATCTTACTGAATAGGGATTTATCCAAGTCCCACTCTGCAAGCACAATCGTCAATCTTTATTCCTAACATTTTCAACTCAGATCCGGCTGTCCAACATGCTGTTCTGATACTCATTTTTTGAAACTAGTTGCCCTTGTATGGTTTCATTCTAGGGCGGTTTGAAGGCGCAGAAAGCCCATAATCACTTAGGAGATTGAATTTTAGAATCCGAATTCCAGCTCTAGGCATAATGGAGGGCCATTGTTCGCTTTGAAAAGGTACTTCCAAAATCTCACCAACTTCGAAACGTGTTTTGGAGAGGAGAACATACTCTCATTGCGGTGTTGCGATAGTATGATTTCAAAGAGCCCAGTAACCCATACGATTTCTCCCCAACTTGAATCTGACTCTATTTTCCAGTACCATGGCCGTATGAATAGCTGGTTTTTGGGAAATACACTTCAGAATGAACCATTCAAATTCCATTTTGGAAGAAGAATAAATTCACGCTGGCAAGTCGTGGTCTAAGTTCAAAACGACCAGCATACCATGGGGGAAAAGGCCCGACGATTTGTAGAAACCGGACCCCGGCCACTGTCTCCTCTTCTGAGCTATCTAGGAGTCTAGAATGGCTTCCCATAAACCCGCTCAGAAACGTATTTGATATTTCTGAAAGCAGGCGACTTCCATGCGCCTTTAAAAGGATTCCGATGAAGGACTGCGGCATTCCCTATTTATTGATATTTTTATGTTTCAGAAACTGGACCGAGCACCTCCCTTGAGACTTAATCTGAGTTTGGAAAGGGATCCAGAAGTTGCCCACGTCAAAATCAGGAAGATGTTTTAAGTAATCGCGGTGACGTAAGTAGCCCAAACGAAGAAAGAATGATGAGTCATGGAAACCACGAGTGAAACACCTCTACTTCACATACTTCTTCGATTTTCTGATCGCCTATGCAACCCCATATCTTCGAGGACGCCTTCTCCGCCCTTCGTATTTAACTCCGTATCCGCAAAAATCCACGGAGATCAGCATATGGAGCTTGGATCCAAGCCTCAAAACCACCACCCCCCTTAATGGGCCCTTGAGCTATAGAGAAGATCCGTATTTTTGTATTCTATTCTTTAATTTTATACATAAAGCCTTTCATAATAATGGTTATTTTTATCGTTAATAATAGCCAGGACACAGACCTCTTATTCGGTGCTCAATATTAAGCCACGAAGACATCTGAAGCTCGGCTGGTCACGTGATCCAACTTTCATTTTTCTCCAAGTATTCCCATTCTCAGATATTCGACGCATCAAGCAGCATAAGAGACTGTGACCTGAATTTGGATTGAAAAGAATGGCAAGTCTTATGCTGGGAGCCTGGTGGACGGCGAAGACTTAAAGACAAACTACGTTATCGCTGGAGGCTAGTGGGTTGCGGAGAGTCGTTCTGGGTCTCATGGTGGTCAGCATCATCCTTTCACAGCTATAATCCGTTTAAGTCCGATTCCGACGCCGAAGCAGTCCAATTCCGTCCCATGCCGTTTAAAGGCCTAAATGGATATTCCGCATCCACGAATTTTTGCCTAGATAACTAATTTTTGATTGGTAATCAGATTGACGATATATACGTTTACAAAGACCTCTACAATCACGAAACAACAGAGAGAAACTAAGAAAAATGCCCAAAGCGAGAGTTTTATTACTAGGTGCAACTGGAGAGACTGGAGGCGATATCCTTGATGGTCTACTAGCAGACGGCAGCTTTGTGAGAAGTACCTAAAAAAAGCTTCGACATGATCGAAGACACCTTGGTAGCGTATATATGTGCTAACAGACTCTTCAGGATGTTGATTGCCTTATCCAACCATCTTCAGCCAGTAAACCCTCAGTTCAGTCCCTAAAAGATCGAGGTCTCAAGATTGTAATTGGAAATTTGACTGGAACTGTTGATGATCTCGTAGACGTCATCAAAGGCTATGACACCATTATCAGCGCAATAGGCGCTACGCAACAACAAACTCAAATCAAGCTTGTAGATGCTGCAGCCAAGGTTGCAGTCAAACGATTTGTTCCATGCGGCTTTACGATTGTTTGCCCGCCAGGTGGTGTCATGAGCATTCGCGACGACAAGGAAGAAGTTTACCAACGGATCTGGTACCACCACCTTCCATACACAATCATAGATGTTGGATACTGGCATCAAATCTCCTGGCCACGGCTACCATCTGGGCGTCTTGACTATGCCATGCTCCGGCCCCAAACAGAGATATATGGTGACGGCAATGCACCGAGTATTCTGACAGATAAACGGGATATCGGACATTTTGTGGCGCTCATAATCAAAGACGAGCGAACTTTGAACAAGAAGGTGTTCACTTATTCCGACGTGCTCTCACAGAATCAGATTGTTTCGGTTATGGAAGAGAAAAGCGGAGAGAAGGTTGAATGGAGTTATGTAAGGGATATTTTGCTTTGTAACGAGTCGGTAACTGATCGTCGTTTAGATTTCCGAGGAGGAACTGTTGAAGCGGCGCGAGAAGGCCAGAGCTGAATATGTCGCTGATCCCACAAATTTGGCGACACGCATGATGAGGTCCATAACTGAATATAGTGTGGCTAAGTACATCAGGCGCGATAATACCCCAGAGAATGGGAAGTACCTAGGATATCTTGATGCGAGGCGGTTGTATCCTGATTTCAAGCCAATAAGGTTTGTAGACTTTGTCGATGAGCTCCTGGCTGGAAAAGCGCAGCGGCCCTACGTTGGAAGGTTTTGATGAATTCGGTCTCCTTCGCTACCACTAAACGCCTTCTTTAACAGGGTTTAGCACCCAACAAAATTCGAATCTATCAATCTAATAGATTGGGTGAGTCGATCGAGCCCCTAGGATTGGAGATTTTGTCTGAGCGGTGCCACCCTTTCCATCCTCCTCCCATTCCTATCTCTATATACGCTCAACTCATCTTCCTTAACTGCCTTCTCTCCTCATACATAGCGCGAAGAACATAAACATCTTCCAGCGGTGCGCTCGTTCTTTCTAAAACTTCTGCCCTTATCTCCCCTCCACATACTGAAAACCACACTCCGCCCAATGAGATTCTGTGGCCAATGTATTCTGCACTCCTGTGGCTACGGAACAATTTGAAATGCCAGGCTTGTGTGTCTAGGTAGAAATACCGCAAGTAACGCCTCTCACATATCGAAGAAGCATTTCCGTTATCAAATTGCCAGATTCCAATTGATCGAACCGAATCGTCATCTTCGAAGTCCGTATCCTAATCGAAGGCCTTGGTAGGTGATAGATGCAAACTTGAACCAGCGAGCCGAAGATAATTAGCTGCGAAGGATGAAGAAACATGAGAAAATGAATTTGCGCTGTCCGTGAGGGGGGTGCAGGCCTCGGGAGAATGACATGTCACCTGAGATGTCATCGGGAGGGACCTTACAAAGTTGAAATAATATTCTAGGGCTACCAACAGAACCGGGCCGCAGCATGAAAGTGCAGCTTTCTAGAAGGTTTGCTTTGTCCCAAAGTAATCTTGGATTCCCATATGGGGAAGCACAACCAGCTTGTCATCCGACGTTCTTTAAACTCCTGTCATACTTCATCTACTTCCAGCTACAGCCCAAAGTTGAGACGTCGAACATGCCTAAAAGTCATCAGTTTTGGATTTGATGAGTTCTGACGGGTCCCTGAATCGGCTGTTGGATCTCCGCGAGGCGAGGTAATGCGTTTATTGGGGTATTTGAAAAAGAGTGAACAAACACAGGCTCCCGCATCTCAACTTCCCAATTTCCATCCCATCTTCTGAACAATCAATAAAACGCTGCAGATACATATAACTCGCTTTGCTGTTCTTCCTCGGCCCGAGCCCTAGAGAGACATTCCTCCACATTAGCCAGGAACCGCCACGTCGATCGGCGGGATCTTACCCGATTAAGCAGGTGAAACGCCTTCGCTTAAACCATCCTCCGCGGTCCTCCTTATCTACCTGAACCACTCACATCGCAGCAAGCCACTTTATACAATGTGCTCGCGGATAATAAAATAAATGATGTGCGCTTGGCGACGGAGGTCATGCGAGATACTGGCGGCCGTTTGGGCAGGAGGCAGAAATCTGTAACGAGAATGTTCTTGGGATCTGCCTAGTTGGGATTACGACTTCATTTGCGACGGCCAGTGATGGTTACTTATTGAGACAAGATATGGAGTCAGATAACAGGGCGAGAGGCGGATTGCGGCGACGCTAGTTGTTAAGGATGGTGCTTAGCTGGGACTGGAGATCACTATATAATATATAAGGCGCGAGCACATCCTCGACTTCCTTGATCATCCACATTCTCTCCGCCGTCAGCATCGTCGGTCGTCATCGATTGTCAAGATGAAGCTCACATCGTTCGCTCTGGCTCTGTCCGCATCGTCGGCAGTGGCCCTCACAATACCAAGAGATGCACCGACTCCAACTACCGAGCAGCTCTATACCGTTGAGCTCGCTCCTGGAGAGACAAAGCAGGTGACAGAAGAGCAAAAGTGGGAATTGCTAAGGGTAAGTTACGAATTGCTATGGAATTTCCCTTGAATATCACCACGCGATTCGCAGTTATCAAAGAAAGAGCATGGATGGAATATGCCAGCGGCGGGCATGGGAAACTATCGAATCAGGTCAATTTTCACTGTAGAATCGTATTCCGCTTGAAGTATTCTCTCCATTGCTGCGCCATCTTCTCCTGAAGAGCCTTACTCTAATAACCAATCACAGGAAGGCAAGCATTTCATGGACATCACGGATTACGCTTCCCTCGGCGACACACCCTCAAAACGACAGGCCGTCACCTTTCCATCCAGCGTGTCCAATCAAGCCAGCGTAACCCCCATCATCACCAAGCTCAATAAATCTAACATGCAAACAAACCTGCAAACCTTCTCCAACTTCAACAACCGCTACTACCGCGCCTCGACCGGCAAGCAATCTTCCGATTGGCTACTTTCCCGCGTTCAAGATGTTATCAAAGCATCTGGTGCCAGTGGCGCATCAGCGAAAGCATTCACACACTCCTGGAGCCAATCCAGTATCATTGCCACTATTCCCGGAAAGAGCAACAAAACTATCGTGGTCGGCGCTCACCAGGACAGCATCAATCTGGACAATCCTTCTAGTGGCCGTGCCCCCGGAGCTGATGACGATGGCAGCGGTAGTGTGACCATTTTGGAGGCAATGAGGGTACTTCTCGGTGACTCCAATATTGCGGGCGGACAAGCTCCCAACACGATCGAGTTTCATTGGTATGCGGCTGAGGAGGCTGGATTACTCGGTAGCCAAGCCATCTTCAACAACTATAAGAGCGCGGGTCGAGTTGTGAAAGCGATGTTGAACCAGGATATGACTGGCTATATCAAGGGTACGATTGATGCGGGGCAGAAGGAGAGTTTGGGCGTTATCACTGATTATGTGGATACGCCGCTCACGGAGTTCATCAAGAAGGTTGTTACGGCTGTGAGTTTCTCCCTCGGAAACCCTGTCCTATTTTTGCCCCATATTTGAAGAAGGACGACTAACCGAATGAATAGTATTGCGCTATTCCCTTCGTCAGCACAAAGTGTGGATATGCATGCTCCGATCATGCTTCTGCGTCTAGGGCTGGCTACCCTTCTGCTTTCGTTATTGAGGCTGCTATGGAGTACACGAGTGAGCTCATTCATACGGCGCAGGATACGATCAGCACCGTCAGCTTTGATCATATGATCGAACACGCGAAGATGACGGTTGGGTTTGCGTATGAGTTGGCTTTTGCGGCGAACTTGTAGATGATACCAGCACTTTCGTATGCCATGAGTTGCAAAAACACAAAACTTTTTTGATGTCAAAATTTTCCCACACCAACCCTTCAACAACTAACCATCTAACTTTATGGACCCTATCTTTTCTGAGAATTATCATGAATAACGAGTGATCACCATTTAGATTTCTTCTTTCCTTTCCCTAACCGCGGCTTTCGCGCTGGTTCATGTGTCCTATCCTTCCACGACTGTCCCTGCTATCACCGTTCCCCGACTCTCGGTGCCCAACTCCAAGTTTAAGACATAGGCTTTTTGAATACTTCCAACTATTTCGGACCGTCCCATGGGGTGCTCTTTGAATTCCTCTTCAAACAACATACATCTTAAGTTCCTGGAAATTCTTTTACACAAATCCATCGAGGGTCATTTCCCCCGATCTTTAGGCAAACCCATGAAACTCTTGCCAGAGGCTTTGATAAAAGTTCATCAACGATTTGGACCACATTTTAGACAAGTCCATGTGCTAGTTTTACTAGTCATTTGAAGTATTCCATATCACAACCGACGGGGTGTGGAAAAGAAAATGAAGCGGGAGAGTAAGTCGAAGGTGGTTGTATATTTCCCTCTCTTCTCAGTCCCTAGATCCGCCAGAGGAATCATGTGCCAGTTTAACATCCCCATATCCCCGTAGGCCTCTTCGCAACGCTTTTCAAGTTTCCAGCTAACCAATCTCCACCATTCCCAAACTCCCATACCAGTACTCTCCCATTCCCTTGAACTGGTTCATGGAGGCTGATTTTGAAAATTTCTTGGGAACTCCATAATGTCTCTTGATGCCATTTTCGACAAATCTATCGAGCTTCGTTGTGGGCGGCTTTAACTAAGTCTATATGTCGCGAGGGCCCATATTCTTGAACGTCGTAATGAAGACAACACAGTATAAGGTGTAGAAAGGATGTAGGAAGGAAAGGATGGTTACATATTTTCCCTAGGTATAGAAAAGAGAGGTGAGGATTTCAACCGGTCCATGAAATGCCGGTGTAGTATTTGGAAAGACGCATCATAGACAAGCCTCATAAGCCTACTTCTTGGCGTTTTTGGAAGCGGAACCGTGGAGCAATAGCGTGGGTAATTTAATTTAAGATATTACCCGCGCAACGGTGAGTTTAGCGAGATCCATGATAGATCTGAGAGTCCGCTTTCGACATGCCCATGAATCGTTGAGTTGCCAGATATTGCACGAGAGGATGGAATTTCGGACAATGGATTTTAACCACGCTCATCAGATCACAAGCCAACACTTTTCAGTAAGTCCCATAACAGGTCCCTTTGATCGGTTTTAACCTTCCCTATGTCTTTCTTTAGTTAGACTTTTGAACATCCCCATGTATCTTTTTCCAACCCTCTCACATATCTAGGAGCTCTCTACTTTTTGAACAGCTCTCTGAATATCAACCTGTGAGGAGTGAGGAGAGAACTAAAAGAGAATTGGAAGGAGGGAGAAGGGATTCTATAACTCTCCCTAAAGCTCCTAACTTTTCCAGCCAAATCCTGTATCGTTCTGTCTAAGTGCCTAGATCTGGCTCCATAAAGCTCCCAGTAGTCGTAATTCTATGCATCGTGGCTCTATAGAAAGGATACTAGAGGCGATATAGTTTGTACTGTCTCAGCACGAGAATGAGAAAGATGTAGGTCAAATGCCAGCTTACCGTTCGAATGCATAGTGGACTCACGTATTTCATGCGAGTTCCTTTTAAAAGCTCCCATATAGTGCCACTAGAGGGTTATTTAAACAACTGAATAGCCAGAGCACTTAGTCGTTTGGTAAGCATCACGGGGTTGTCTTTCAGTGCTTTAGGCACACCCGTGAATGGTAACACCTGTTGTTGATCGTCTCGAGTCCATGCTTTTCCAGAGTTTTTAAATCATGATACATTTTCTCAACCACTTTTTGCCACGTGTATGAGTGATACCACCGCCGGGTTTGAACATGGCCATGTCGCCTTTTTCTCCAGTCATTTGAACAGGCTCTTTGCCTCGCCAGTATGTAGCATTTTAGACAGAACCACAAAAGATCCGCACATTTGGGTTTGCATGCGCTCACGAAATACTTCGCTAGTCGTTTGAGATGCACGTGTCGTCCTTGTTAAACCTTTTCAGAACTGCCACATCAAACCACAAGTACTCCCTTTTTTTTGGACCGAAACCCTGAAGACAAATCATGGATTGTTTTGGCCGGATCCATGTCATATTTCTTTGGAGATTTTTGAACAGCCTCAAGCACCAGAGTGGGGTATGAGGAAAGAAGATATTAGAAGAGGAAGAGGAAGGTGGTTTATATAGATTTCCCGGCGACGATACCAAAGGGAAATGTCGTGACATGTGCTTGCAAGCTTAACGGGTGAGCAACTCTAAACGGTCCATGGATATGGCGGTTAGAATTACTTTAGAAAGGCCGCACGAGTTACATTCTAGGGTATTCTTCCAATAGATCCATAATACACACTTCATCGACGCTTTTAGACGGGCCTATTCCTCGCTCCCAATCACTATCTTAAAAAGTCCGCCTTAAGCACTGCTGCCGAGCTTTTATGGACAACTGCTCTTTGTGCCAGGAGCCATGGAGGGTTTGTTTGAATGATTTCAGATATCCCCATGCCTAATTTTCAGTGCTACTTTTAGGCTCCCGCATTTCACTCCTTCTCTTGTGTTTTTGAACGCGTCCATAGTAACACGAACATGCATTTTTAGACAATCCATGTCTTTCTTCCACTAATGTTTAAAAATAGGGTCCTTTAAATTCTTCCACAAAATCTTCAACAGACCCGCATAAATTATATTTCGAAGCCTTATCTAACTATCATACTAGCCTCAAATAAGCGTTTTAATCAATCCCATGGAGAATTATTTGCACTGATCTTAGATACGCTCATGAAAGATCGCTCCCAGTGGTTTATACAAGACCCAAGACGATTATGCCGGCGCCTTCTTGCTTTTAAACAGGCTGTATGACATTAAGGGGATTTGCTTTTCAGACAAGGCCATGAAAGGTTAGGAAATCAATTTAAGCCAGATGTATAGCGTTGCCTTAAGATTATTTTAATTAATCCTAAGGTCGTAAATAGTGGACTGTGTGTGAAGAAAGAAAAGAAGGGGAGGAAGCTGAGGGTTTTATATCTTTCCTGTCAGCTCTCAGCTCCAACCTGTGATACAATCAAGCGTCAGTGACATTGGGGAGACCCATGGATCCATATATATATACCATTCCGAGCTGTTTCGGAAAGACTGTGTAGAATGCTGCTTCCCACTATTGTCTTAGACAGCCCGTTGAACCACAAACCCTAGAATCCATCTTCCAATTTTCGTTGAAACACACATTCCTCTTTCGACTCCATTTTGATCACTTCCATACCATTCTTTCCAATTCCCGCAGAACTCCACATTTTATCTCTGTGGGTTGGTTTTAGACTCCTATGAGTCCTTTCTCCGATAGCTTTGACCTCTCTCATGATACTTTCCAGATGGCTTTTTAGCCACACCCATGATCTCACCGGATTTAGACAAGCCGCATTTGTTGATATATGCGATTGTTTTAGAGAAAGACATGAAGACTATGCATCATTTAGCCAAACCTATAATGGCTTGAGCAGGCGATATATTTGGAATATTTTCTGAACCAACGGCATGCAGGGTAAGGAAAGAAAGGAAGAAGCTGAAATAGATGGAGAGAAGATTTATATAGCTTTCCAGGTGCTCGCATTTCTAAGGCAAGGGAATGTCATATGAATGTGGTATTGGAGGACCCTTGGGTGCACATACACCCTTCCGAATTGTTATGAAAAGGCTGCACAGAATAGATCCTAAGGGGCTTTTCCGATGGGTTCATGATCGATACCGCCCTCGCCCTTAGATGCCAATTCGGCTTCCCACCATTGTTTGTGATAGATCCATATAGTCGAAAGCCTGATATTTTGGGCAGGACCATGTCGACCTCGTGGCAATTTTTGTGACATCACCACCCCCCCAAAAAAAGAAATAAAACCTGTCCAGAAGTTTTTGGACAAGTCCATGTATCCATTTTGTAACTCTTTTTAATCACACTCATTCCATTCTTGTCTATCTCTTTAAATATTTCCATACTATGCTTCCCAATTCTCTCAGGACTCTCCATATTCGATCTGGTACTACCTTTTGAACACTCCCATGCCTTGAACACCGATGGGTTTTGAACAGAGCCATAGCTAGTTTCAGAGGTGTTCATTGGACAGGAACATTAGTCATATCGGCAAGGGTTTTCGAACAGGGCCATAAAAGCTCTACAGCCAGATTTTTAGACTGCCATTCAGATGAATAGACAAGATTTTGGACAGGTCCATTGGTATTCAGTGTAAATGTTTTGAACAGTATTTCAAATACCACCTTATGCAGTGAGCACAAAAAGAATCAGAAGTGGAGGGAGAGGGGGTTTATATAGATTACCCTGGAACGAGTCACGTGCTAGCTTGACAGGTAAGGCGCGATACCCACGTTATGAAGACATGCGGGGATTGAGCAAATACCACACTTTTCCATTCCCTATACACAGCGCCTACACCTAAAACTCATCAGATCGCTCTGCAACCACACTCTCATCAACGCCTCACCATGCTACAATTTACATCTACAACCCCCTTCCTTCCTTTCTCCTTCCCTCTCCCCTTCCGTTATCCCAACCTCCAAAACCTCACTTTTCGCTCTCTCAAAGGCTCCCCGATGCCCGCAACCGATTCAACCCTCCCTCATATTAACAACACATCTGATGCAATCCCCCGCCTTCATATCCGTAAATGCCTGATTGATCTTTGCCAAAGGCTGCCTATGCGTGATGAACTCATCAACCTTGAGCTTGCCATCCATGTAATCGGCTACTAGACCCGGGAGCTGGGTTCGGCCCTTGACGCCACCGAAAGCGCAGCCTTTCCAGACGCGGCCGGTTACGAGTTGGAATGCTATAGTAAAGGATTAGTACATATCCCCTAAACCTCGTAGTAGTGAATGTAGGGAAGGAAGGCAAGAACGTATTCGATACTGAAATGGAATAAACTCACGTCTCGTCGAAATCTCCTGTCCCGCAGCCGCAACTCCAATAATAATACTCTCTCCCCACCCCTTATGACACGCCTCCAGCGCACTTCTCATCACATGCACATTGCCCGTACAATCAAATGTGTAGTCGCATCCACCATCCGTCATCTCAATCAACTTCTCCTGAATAGACTGATTGCCCAATTTAGTGGGATTCACAAAATCTGTTCCTCCAAACTTCTTCGCCCACTCCTCTTTACTATCATTCACGTCTACGACAATGATCTTGGAAGCACCGTTCTTGACGGCGCCCTGGATGACGGATAGACCGACGCAGCCGGCGCCGAAAACGGCGACGTTGGAGCCCTCTTCGATTCCGCCCTTGCCGGCTGTGATCACAGCGGCGCCGTAGCCCGTTGTAATGCCGCAACCCAGCAGGCAGGTGCGGTCCATAGGGGCTTTATCGGTGATTGCGACGACGGAGATGTCGGCTACGACGGTGTATTGAGAGAAGGTCGAGGTGCCCATGAAGTGGAGAAGATCTTTTCCCTTGCATTTGAAGCGTGAGGTGCCATCAGGCATCACGCCGCGGCCTTGGGTGGCGCGGATCTTCCCGCAGAGGTTGGTCTTGCCAGAGAGGCAGAATTTGCATTCACGGCATTCGGGGGTGCTACAGAACGTTAGCGAGGTGTGAAGTGAGATGTAGGTGGATGAAGCGCTGGGTAAGCCCAGGTAACTTTGGCGTAGAATGGGAGAATGATGTGTAGGACTTGGGGGGCAAATGATGGGATCGAGAAGACGTACTATAGTGCAACGACATTGTCACCAGGCTTCACTGACGTGACACCCTCACCAACACTCTCTACGATACCAGCACCCTCATGGCCGAGAACGATGGGGAAGGCACCTTCGGGGTCCTTGCCGGAGAGCGTGTAGGCATCTAATCAACCGCTGTCAGCGATTGTCCTTGTCTGTAATCCAATCCATGCCCTCTTCTTCTATCGCATGGTATGTTGTCGGTATGAGCGAGACTCGAGAGGATTTTTGCTCAGCGAGGATGTCGTATGGGGATAAATTAGGTCCATCGGAGGCTGGGAGGTGCGGGAATGCTCCTCAGAGAATTGAAGGCGAAGAGAGGAGCCAGAAAGGTTCGAGTACCTACCTGTATGACAAACACCAGTATAATAAATCTCAATCCTCACTTCATGTGCCTTCGGCGGCGCAACCTCGATATCTTCAATGGTAAGATCCTTTCCTGCTTCCCATGCTACTGCTGCCTATGCAATTCATCAGCATATTTCTTTCGACATGATCCCCATTCATTTTCTCATTTTGCATCATGTTATCCGTGCATGCATATAGTTCGCGATAGCTTGCGGACCCGCATGCCAAGCACCGGAGCTATAGCGTATGGCGGAGGTATCTCGGGAAGGGGAGGAAGGTGGAGCGGAGAGAAAGGGTTTGCGAAGAGGATTGAAGAGGGAAGAGGCAGGTTGAACGCACCTTGCAGGTGATGGTCTAGGAGAAAGTCAGCTTGTATTCGTGACGTAAGGTTCTGGAGGAGATGAAGAAGTATCTTCTTTCAATGCGGGATAACGAGACGTACCTTTCCTACGGTATCAGCGGGCATTGCGGCAGTGGCTGTATGTCAATTGAAAGGAAGTAGGCTGGGAAATGGGTATAGACAGGAGAGGTGTGAGATGAAGGGCTGAATGGAATGGAGAGGAGAAAAAGAGGAGAGAAAAGGTTCGGTAGAGACAGGTAGCGGCAGTATGAAGTCTTTAAACTGCCATGTGGGGTTGGGTGATGCCGTCAGAGCTGCCCCCTCCTTATGACCCCCCGCCCGCTCGACTGCGGATTTAGATCGGTCATTCACTCTTAACACTCGCAATAAATTCGGGAAGCCAATTATGCCAATCCAGATGGGAATTCTAGAGGCGACCGATTACAATTAGATCCCAGGAACCGTTCCCGGGGGAAATATGCCCAAAATGGTGCGGAAAAGGCTCGGCGCCTATGCGGAATCTATTACCAGATCCGGATCACATATACGCCTCCAATTAGTATCCATGGATAACCCAGGATATCGAGGTAAACTGAATCGATCATGCATTGGTATATAGAAAGCTACTAAACTCCAAAAATGCTAACCTAGTTGCACGTCTATATCCATGCCCGTGCTCATAAAAGTACATCCGCCATGTACACACATTCTCGATGAAATCTGCAACCATGGTATCTCCTCCCTCCCGTTCGCCCTCCATCACCTTGGTCAACCTCATGAGGGCGCCCCTAAGGCTCCTCATGCCGTCGAAGAACCACTCAGCACAGGCTTCTCCTCTTCCTCCTTGTTCTCCACAACAACGTCCCCCTTCGCATCCTTCACCCCCTTACTCTTACTCCTCACCCTACCCCAACTCGCACTCCTCCTTCCCTTCCCCATCTCCTTAATTCCATGGCTCCACCTCTTTCTCATCGGCGGCTTCGTTTCGTCCAAGCCCAGTACACGTCTCAACTCCGTAACCTCCGCATGATCTCTTGTATTCCGCATTCTATGAGCCCACTTGACCTCCCCATCCTCAAACAAAAACTCGCCGCCCACCTGCTTCAAGTCCCCTCCTTTCAGCGCCCCACTGCCCGTCTTCAAACCCTGCATAATACTTTGAACGGTTGTAACGAAGAGATTAGATTGTAAGTACTCCGGTTTCTTCTTTCCGAGATCGAGGGTTCGGGTCATGCCGAGCAGGTCGTAGAGTTTGCGGGTTGGGTCTGCGTAGACGGGGAAGGGGCAGGAGGTTGTTTGCACGTACATGTCGATGAGTTCGGGGCGCCCGCAGCCGACTACGGTTATGAAAGTTGGGGTTGGGAGGGAGAGGAGGGAGTCGGGGGTTATGGAGGAGGAGAGGGTGCGGAGGAATTCCTGGCAGTTCTAAGATATGATGTTAGTGAATTGTGATTGCTAGATCGGCGGGACGAGGGAGACTGAAGAGGGAGAAAGGCAGGAGTTGAGGAGGTTGCTGAGAGAGGTATGGACAGCCTGAAAAGACCATTACAGGCAATATGTCCTACTTCTCCCACCTCCGCAAACCTCCCACAACCACATCCCATACGTCCTCCTCTCACCCGTCATACTAAAGCCACAAGGAAGAATAACTCACCCCACAGAAGAAATGCCTAACAAAAATAATCAACTGCCTTGGCGCAACGCCCTCACCAGTATACAAACTCTTAAATGGCCTCGACTCTCCTTGCGCATCCAGTACCAGCAAATTGCCCACCCGATCTAGATCCTTCTGCGTGGGTATATCATCATTGACCTCTACATTTCCCGAGAAATCCAGCTCCTCCTTCTCTAGCACTGGCGTCGTGCTGCTGGGCGACTGCATCGGAGAGGCTGTGTTGTTCGTGTCGGCGGAGGTAGATATCTTGGGACCAGATTGCGAGGCCGGCGGTGTAGGGTCTGTGGAGGTGGGTTGGGTGGGCGGCGCAGTCTTGCTCGTGGTAGCTGTAGTTGACTCTTCTTTTGCTGAATGCGGAGGCGTAGGTTCCATCGCTCTCGCCGTTGAAGAAGCCATTGTCGGTGTATTTGTCTTCTCAGTCATTTCACAGGCGTCGGTATAAACGCTCGTTCAGGTCACTGCGTTGGCTCTACGGCGACGGTGCGGTGAAGACCCAGGGTTCTCCCTAGAAACTCAAATCTGATCTGAAAAACAAGCCTTGGCTAGCAGCCGTTAAAGTAAAGGGATTCCTGCTGGGCACCTGTGAGCAATATCTCGTGTCTTAAGGACTCAAGACCAAGTTTCGAAAGTCGATCAATCCACGGACGGGTACTGATGTCAGTGGTGCTGAGCTTGTCTTGCCCAGTTTCTTTTTCCCCTTAGTGTCAGGACCAGTGCGCCTTTTTCGGACCAGCGTCTGCCGCACTCGTAAAGGGCGAGCCGCCGACGAAAGAGGCGCTTCTGCAGCTGCCGGGAGCCGGACCTGTTGGCAATGGGCTGGTCACTGGAGGCTGTGTGCTGACGTTACTCTGCTGTGTTGCTTCAGCTGAGTTTCAGCAGGGTCTGAGCTCAGCTCTCACAGGTTTGGTGCTAGCGCAAAATTCGATGTCACCACCTCCAACAAAGTCTCTTCATGTCCACACACAGTGAAAGCATTAATCATCAGGTCATCAACTATCATTACTGGGTGTGTGGTATGTAGACACCTAGAATAGGAATGAAGAGTGTCGCCTGTAGCAGACAGACCGGTAAGAGGACAGACAGCATCAGCCGACCATTCCTTCACGTCCCAAAAGACTGACTTTTCCATTACCCAGTGGATTCAATGCTGGATATTGGTACATCTGCCTGCACCGATTCCCGTTCCCTTAACCATTAGATCTAGTCACAAACCATCAACCACTTTTTGCTGAGTACCCTGTCACCAAACTCCGTCCAGTCGGATGCAAACATCGCCAGCTCCCTCCATCTCCTTTCGTCTCCTCACTTCTTCTCGATCGAACCATTCATTTCCCCTTCCATATCCATCTTCTCCTTAATACGCTTAACGACCGATTCGTACTTCGGTACATCTAGGAAATCTCGGCCTTGGGAGTCAATGCAGACTTGGAGCGCTTTTTGTGCGGCAACTTTTGCAAATGCAAGATCCCCCTTGACTTCGCAGATGAGCGCGATGTCAAGATATCTGTTTCGTCAGCATACTCTAAATCGTAGGTGGAGAAATGTGAAACGACGACTCACGTAGCAGCAAGCCTGGCCGTATAATCCCCTTCCTCAATCAACAACTTCGCCAACTCCAGCAACTGGTTCACAAACCCTTCCTTCTTGGCGCCTAATTCCAAAAACACCCCTCGTAGTGGCTCCATCTCCTGCTCCAACTCCATCAAACGGAACCGCCTGGCAGCACTTTTGGCCGCGAATGAATCAGGATCGCTCTCGTCGCCAGTGCAGGCAAGGCAGTCACAGAAGAAGCCGTAGTGCTTAAGCTCCCATCGTCGTGTCGCTTTGTCATGCGTCGTATCGCAATACCCAAGGGTGATCTCTTCATCAGCCTTGATATCCTTCATCGTGTGGATTGTTTCCTTGCCGATTGCTGAGTTCCACGTGAAGCAAGCATTCGGGTTGCATGAATGGTTAAACCGGGCAGCGTTCGGGAATACTGCTGCACCCCCATCTTTCTCCATACAATTGGTCTGGAAGATCGATATCAGAGTCGGCTCCTTTCCCACCCGGGCATTGTGCTGTTCCTCGATTCTCTTGCTCTCGCGATCTGTCACGCTGTCTGCAATTTTCCTCGGCCAGCTGGAAGGATCTTGGTTGTGAGCGGAGTGGAGGGTAAAATAGAGTTTCTTGTCAGCGGGCGACAGCTTGTCGAATTCGGCTTGGATGTCGGCATGGAAGTAGTGTGCTTTTTCCAGGATGAGGAGCGGAGAGTCGGCAAGGATGCGCGTACCACGTTTGATGGATTTGAGGGCAATACAGCCGTAGCCTTTGCCTGGGATAGGGAGGACTTTGTAGTATTCGGTTTCTGCACCGTGTCAGCATTTCTTTTAAGTCCATCCCCTTTCGTCTGTTTCGCTAGTTCTTTTCCAGCCGTTGCTATGCAATATCCTTTCGTAGTCAGGGTCTACCCACCTAGAGCCCTGGCCACTGTATCCTCCGGTTCCTTGACCTCATCCTTAGGAGATTCCACCTTCGATCCTGCACTCAGTCCAAGCGCTGCAAGCCTCTCACCAAGACTGGTCTGGTGATCGTCGTGGAATCCGCTCTTCGCATCCTCGTCCGTTGCGACCTGAAATGGCCAACTCTCAGGTGAGTTTGGTGGCACGGTTGGAGAAAGCATTGGAGACTCAAAGTGGTGCGCCTCGAGTAAGACTGGTGGGTGAGCTCCAAGTGAAACCCCTCCGTCCTGGGGGCTGCCAACCCCACTGTCAACGCTGCTGGCTGGGGTGTTCATCGGCGGAATAGGAAGTGGAGTGCGAGCGCCTTCAGGACTGTTTATTCCGGTTACGGACGTGTTTACTGGGGCGAGGCAGACTGGGGAGACGGCAGCAAAGGTGGAAGAACTGAAGGTGGTGACTGGCGTGTTAGTCGGTGTAGCCGGGATTGACGTAGAAGGCACAGCGTTTGGGCTGTTAATGGCAGAAGAGTGAGAGATGGAACGCATGGGGCGGTTGGAGAAGGTCATGTCGACGTCTAAGTCGGAGCAGATGGCTGAAGCTGTGTTTCGTGAGAAGATGCTGGTGCTTAAAAGGTGGTCAATTGAGATGATTTGCTGTCCTGACCGCGTGGAACGAGTGCGGTCGGGGTGAATGAAATTTTCTGACAAGAAGTAGCAAGCAGAAGGAATTGGGGCTTTTATGAAGTCGGAGACTGAGCGATGGGTAAGTGAATGGGTGATGTCATCTCCGCAATCTGCCCAATCGATCGGCCACGATGATTGTGGGGATGAAGCTCCGCGGGTATTTTCTAGGGAAGGAACGCCTGGTAGGTGAGGCTTTGGTCGGATTTCCCGAATGCTCTTTCCTTTCATTCATTCGGCATCCGGGTTCAATCTCATTTGAACCATTCACTTCATGCTGACTCACTTCTCCCACCTCGTCTCCCGTTTCTCGACATTTCTCTGTCATCATCCAAGATATACTCTCATAATATTTGTCTGAATAGTTTCACTGCTTCATTTAATTTCTTAAAGCATCTCATGTAATATGCTGGCCCTTTGGAATTTGTTCGAAAAGCCACATGCATTCAACCATGGTTCGTGACAGAGCGATCGATCACACCTCAATACAGATGGGCCATTACTCGTCGAAGGATCCTGAGATTTTCTCAGAGCTCTATTCCATGCAGTCATAGGTCACAAAATGTACCTAGTCACACTTGACGTGAGTTTTCTCGTCATTCTCACAACTGCGCGGTTGTAGTTTCTTTTGGAAGACTCCTTTGGCATTCGACTGTTCTGATAGCAAACTCCAACGCTCAGGAGACGGAGGTGGTTATCTACTGATATCTTATTCACGCTCCCGTATTCTCATACGATTAAGACCTGCCGAATCTTTTTATAGATATTTCAATGTGAGTGCCTTTCAATTCTCACCGTTTCGGTGTTCAATCACCGCGTCTTACCCGGCACATTAGAGAACCAGGTAGCCTCGCTCCCCTTTCTTTGCGCAAAAAATGTCTATATGAACCTCTCTCTAATTTCTATTCTTCTTTCTCACACGCTGCACAACTTGGGCACACCTTTCAAAGATGATGTACCATCATCACATGTGGATTGGTTCTGTGGATTGTGCTAACCTCCAACAAAAGTAATGCTCTCATACCCACATCACGAGAATTTGGTGCTGAAGGATTGACTAAAACTTTGGCGAATTCCATATATGGCGGAGGTGGATGGATCCATGTATCAAAGGCATAAAAATCTCTCCAGACACGTGACATGGGGTGGAATGTGGAAACCTGGGTTTAGTATGTATCAAATACGGTAATGGCAACATTATCAATCTCCAAGTTATCCTCCGTATAACTCGGTATAGCTTTACCTCCCCCGTTGTTGTGCCACCTCTTCCAAGGCTCAGTTGTACTGCACGTGAACCCAGCGCTTCCTGATATCCCCTTCCTGTCTATATAAACCCCTTTCCCTTCCCCTTTTATTCTTTACAAATATTTCGAGCTTTGAGCTTAGAACGCTCTTCAAACAACGGATGGATCAACTCGGCACGTGGATTGATGCCACCGTCAGAGCCAAAAATGCACCAAAACCAATCTCCCATAGTTTCCATGAAGAGTCTTCCGTTCCGGGAGATTCACTAAAGTCAAACAAGCCATTGACCCATGGCGGAAGCAGGAGCATTTCGACTTGGGAATTAAAACATATTCTAGTGAACTGATGTGGGGAGAGGAGATGTTTATGAGCGTGCGAAGAACGGGAGCCGTACCCCTCCAACTTCATGAAGATGATAATGGCATGTATCAGTCTTCAAAGATGCTCTCTATCCATCCATGCTTTTTTTTCGTATAATGATCGCGTTATTTGCTCCCCTAGGCACTCCGCAGTCCTCACACGTGACCCCTTATCCCATTCCCAGTTTCTCTCTTCCCTGTCTATATAAACCCTCTTTCCCTTCCCCAATTGCTCCTTCTCTTCCAAACAGCACTTGGCAAGATTCAGATTCTCTAAAACAATTGAGAGGGAACCGTATGGGGACTGGCTCTGGTTGGATGTCGGTGCATTAAATGCAGCATAAGTACAATGCACGGAAGTTAGTTCTGGGATTTTGATAAAAATCAGTCCACAACTCCGCTCATGGTAGCACGGGGAATTTCTAAAACATAACGATCAGGCCATATGAAACTGGAAGGCTCGGTGGGACTGTGGATGCGGTGGCCTAAAAGGAACACATGAAGAGGTATGGGCATTCAAGCTCCGCCACGGACCAAAAAGGCGACGCAGAATAGAAAATAGAGGAATTTTTTTTTGTGGGGGAGGGGAAGGGAGGGTTGGACGCCAAATTTGGAAATGCGGGAATGGGATTAGAATCGGAAGAATTGGCTAAGAACGAAAGTCCAGAGTAATATGTAGGGTTGCTGTCCGTCCTTAATTTAACCACGCGCTAGTCCTAATTAGGAAATCTAATCCAATCCAAAATTCAGGCTAAATTTATATAAGAATTACTAGTAATCTTTTCTTAAATTAGACTAATAGTTATAAGTAAAGTATTAACGTTATTTAAATATATTAGCTATTAGTAAAATTAGTTAATTTTATAATAAAATAGTAATTAATTTTTAAAACTAAATTTAAAAACTTAATATAATATAATTTAATAAATTTTTAAATAACTTATAAAAAGTATTATAAATTATATATATAGTTAATAACATTATTTTACTTAGTAATTTTAATAAAATTTTAATATTTTAAATATATATTCTTATACATATATAATTTATTAATGTGCTATATTATTATAATTGTAAATATATTATAAGTATTAAAACCTGCTTTATTATAATATAAATAATTATAATTATTTATAAAAAAATTCTAAAACTAATTATTATAAAATTAAAATAAAAGTTAAATATGTTATATTAAGTTACATTTATACTTAAATAAAATAAAAAGTTTTATTAAAATTATTGTTTAGTTTTTTTAGTTATTAATTAATATTTTTCTTATACTAATTTAAGTAATAGTATGTTATGTAAACTTTCTATAAACTTAATTATATAAAGAAAAACTTATTATAAAATATATAACTTTTATTTTTTAAAAAAATTACTTATATATTTTTTATTTACTATATATTTTTTATTTTCTTACTACTTATAGTACTTTTTATAAAGTAAAAAAAGTTTATAACTTTAACTATAATACTTTACCTACTTATTATAAATACTTTTTTACTTGTTTTTTACTTTATAAAGTAGTTTTGTAGCTAGAAAAAATTATAATAAAATAATTATTTATATAAATTAGTATAAGAGTTTGGCTATACTTACTACTAATTTTATAAAATACTAAAAATTAATTTTACAAGTTTTTATATTTTGTAAAGCTATTTTTATATTTATAAACTAAAAATAGTAAAAAATAATATACTTTACTATTTTTTATTTATAGCTGTAAATATATATAATAGTAAAAAATTTTTTTAACTAAACTTTTATAAAAAAAGCTACAAGTTTAATTTAATTTATATAAATATAAATAAAAAAAAATTTTTCTAAAATTTATTAGTATATTAAACTTTAGTTATATTATTAAGTAGTTTACTTTTACTACTATTTACATATTATAGTAGTTTATAGTTTAATTAGTATGTTTTCTATATTTACTTTTATTTATTTTTAACTTTTAATAAGTTTTTACATATTTGTAAATTACTTTAAAACTTAATTTATATACTTTTCTTTTATTATATATAGGTAGATAAAACTTTACTACTCTTAAATTTTATTTTAAATTTTTATGTAAATTTATATAATTTTTTATTTTATATTTAATACCTTTATATAATATTTATAACTAATAACTTTTATGTTAAAAGTAATTTATAGTAAAAAAGTAAAAGTTTTTATTTTAAGTACTACTATTAGTATAGTTTAGTACATACTAGTAATTATTTATAGGTATTTTATTTAAAATTTATAAAGTTAGTTTAAGTAGCTACTAATTTTTTTAAACTTATTTTAACTAAACTAGTACTAAATTATAATACTAAAAATAAGTACTAAAAGTATTATAGTACTATAAATTTATTTTGCTTATAAAAAAATAGCTTTTTATATTAATATAATTAGAAAATAAAAGGTTTACTATTATTTTTTTATTTATAAAAAGTTTTATAATATATTCTATAAGTGAGTGGGTCACACAAGTGAGTGGGTTACCTTAAAACTTACTAAAAAATTAAGAATTCACACTTGAATATCTCAATAACCACTTAATAATAAATTCTGAAATTTGAAATTTGAGCTTTTCTATATGCATTACAGCATTTCTGAAGGTCGCATGAAAATTAATTAAGTAGTTTTTAAGATATAGTAATTTAGTATGTTTTTCGCTTCTATATTGCTATATCTTAAAAACTACTTAATTAATTTTCATGCGACCTTCAGAAATGCTGTAATGCATATAGAAAAGCTCAAATTTCAAATTTCAGAATTTATTATTAAGTGGTTGTTAAGATATTTAAGTGCGAATTCTTAATTTTTTAGTGAGTTTTAAGATAACCCACTCACTTATAGAATACATTAAATATATATACTTTAGTAAAAAACTAAGTTAAGTTAAATACTAAAAATTTAAACTTTTTTTATAAGTTTTTATTTAGTATTATTAATATTTATAAAGGCTACTATATTAAAGCATTTTAAGTTTTATAATAAGTTTATAAGTTTATACTTTTTTAGTATAAAAACTATTTTATAGTAAACTATTTAACTAATATAATAGTTATAAATATACTTAAAAGTATAGTAGTTAACTTTTGTTATAAAAGTACTACATATAAAAAGTTAAGAACTTAAAAAAAAGTATTAATTAATTACTACATATAATACCAAATAATAGTTTAAGATATTTTGTAAAAATATAAAAAATAAAAAATAAAACAAGTTATAAGTAAAAATGTTTATAAATAAAGTCTATATACTAGTGTATAGCTAATATATAAATATATAATAAAAAAAATATATATAAAAAAAACTTTTTAAAAAACTCTTATAAGGTATTATAAATAGTTATTATAATAGTACTTTTTTTTTTAAATTTAAACTTTTATAAAAAGTATTTATATTAGGTATTAAGTTTAAGTTAGTTTAGGTTTTTAAAATAAAATTCTTTTAAAATAGCTATATTTTAAAAGTTATTTATAAGTTTCTATATTAGGTTATTATATTTAGCTTATTTAACTAGATATTTATAATATTTTTACTTATAATTGAAGTATAGTTTTTTAATTTATTTAATATAGTATATAGTTTCCTTATTAACTTTAATAAACTTAAGTAATAGGTTTTTCTAATTTAAAAGATATTTAAATTAAAGTATAATAAGCTAAAGTAATAATATATAAAAAACTATGTATATATTCAAAAATTTAGAGAGTTTAAATTAGTATGTATATTAAAAAACTATTTAAAAAATATAGCATTTTTTAAGGCCTTTAAGTCTAGTTTTCTAGATAATTATTTTATTTAAATATTTTATGTATTAAGCTAAATTATGTCTTTTATTTAATAGTTAAAAGTAAATAATTATTTTTAGTTTACATACTTTTTTTAAACTAGTTATTAAATATTAGCTATTTTCTCTATTATATAATTAGCTTTTATAACTTATAGCACTTAGTATAAACGTTTTTAAGTTTCTATAAAAAGTTTAAAACCTATTTAAAGGTGTTAACCTATGTTAGCTAAAAATAAAAAAAACTTTTATAAATTTAAATATAGTATTATTAACTTTAAACTACACTAAAAGTAGCTAGTTTTTTTAATTATTTTACTAGTAGTTTATATAGATACGTAAAATATACTTTATTATACTACTAACTATTTTTATTTAGCTATTAGTTTCCAAATAATAAGTAGAAAATAATTAGAGTTTAATTTATAGTTATTTATAAAGTTTATTATAAAAAATAGAAACAAATTATATTTCTTAGTTTAATATAATTATTTTTAAGAAACTGTAGTTTACTTATATGTAATAGTAAAAAAAAAAAAATTATAGCTAAAATAGTTATTTTACTATAAAAAAAAATTAGATATTAGTATTTTATAAAGTAGTTTACTACTATTATAATATTAATATAGTCTTTAGAAGTTAGAAAATTAGAAAAAAAAATTTATAGAAATATTCTTTTATTTTTTTTTTAAAAAAAATAAAAAAAGGGTTTAAGAACCTATAGTACTTTTTATAAAAAGCTTTAAATCTTTAGTAAATATAATAATAAAATACGTATTAATATATTATTTTAAATATTTAAAGCTAGTAGTATTTATATTATAAAATTTTAAAAGTTTTTTTTATAATTAAAATAGCTACTAGCAAAAGAATTATGTATAATTTAAAAAAGTTTAATTTTAAGATTATTATTATTAAATATTACTAGTTAGCTATAGTAGTATAGTTAACTTTCTTAGTTTTTATATTTACTCAAAAAAATCTTTTTAAAGTAATAAGTTCTATTTTGTATTAGTAATAAAGTTTTTTAAATAAACTTATTATTTAGATACTTATTTTTATTAATTTATTAAATAGGCCTATTTATTTTAGTTACGTTAAATTCTAATATATTATTAAATAGTTTTAAGTAAAAAAATATCTATTACTAAGCTCTACAGACTTTTTTTAAGTTAAAATATTTTATGTATAGTAAGTAAAAATATTTAGTTTCTTTTTTTATTTCCTTAGTTAGTACGTAATTATAAAGTTAAATTAAAATAAATATTTAGTTTAGTAAGTTTATTAGTAGGTTAGCTACTTTATAGTAGTAAAGTATTATAAGTTTTTATAGTTACTTAGTAACTAAATTAAAAAAGTAGTACTTTTTAGTTTAAGTCTCTATTATTTAAAATAGTATATAATAGCTAGTAATTTCTTGTTATAAATTTTATAGTTATATTTAGTAGAATTTTGCCTTTTTAAAAAGTAGGTAATAAGTTTTAGTTTACTTAATTTTTTATTTTAGGAAAGTACACTAGTAGTTATATAGTTTAAAAAATTAGCTTTTATAATAATTAGTAGTTTTAAATTAAAATATTAAAGAATTAAAATAATTATAAATATAAGTTTTAGAGTTTTAAATATTTTTTAATAAGCATTATTAAATTTAAATTAAGTATTTTTTTTATTAAAGCTATAAGTAGAGCTATAATGTAAAAGAAGTTATTAATAAATTAATAATAGAAATTAGTAAACTTTAAAAACACTTTTACATTCTTTATATTATAAAAGTTTTTTTAATTAAGAATATTTTTTACTTTATTTAAATTTATACTAATTTCTTTAGTAAAAATAACGTACCTAAAAAATATAACCTATTTTTAGTAAAATTTATATTTATTAATATTAAGTTATAGGCTAGCTTTTTCTAAAGCTTTTAAAATCTATTTTATATATTACTAGTATTTTTATAAAAAGTTACTATAAATTAAGATATTATTAATGTAGACTATATAAAATATATTAAAGTATAGCTAAAAAATATCATTTACATAATATTAGAAAGTACTTAGTATGTTAGCTAGTTTAAAAAGTATTATAATATACTTAAATAGGCTATATTTAATTTAAAAAGTAGTTAACCATTTATCTTTTTTTATAATATAAAGGTAGTTAAAAGCTAAAATAATATTAAGCTTTATAAAATACTTTACTTTATTAAGATGTAATAAGGTTTCATAAATTAATAGAATTAAATAATAGTTTTTAATTATAATAGTATTTAAAGCTTAATAGTTAACATAAAATTAAAAACTTTTATTAAGTTTCTTTATAAAGATAATAAGAGAAGATATAAAAAAGAACTTACTCTAATAAATTTTTTAATAAAGAACTTATTAAAATACTTTTTAAGAACCTTAAGTTTATTTTAAAATATCTTATAAAAAAAGTTAAATTTAGGTTGTTTTTCTTTTTTAAAAATAATTTTATAGTTATATAGTTAGTGTTTAAGTAGTTTATTAGCTTTTTTACGTAAAAATATTTTAAAAATATTATAGTATTCTTTTAAAACTTTTATAAATAAGTTAGTATAAGTTTTTAAAGCTAGAGTTTTATTAATATTAGTTATTAAAACAGTAAAAATTTCGTGTTCATATTTTTAAGTAAGCTAAGTAAAGGGTACTACTTTTATTAAGTAAATATTTATATTTAAGTTAAATTTAAATTCTTAGTAAAGCTCTTTTTAGTAAAGTTTTTACTAAAAGGTTTTTAAAGTCTTAAAAGAAAGGCTTTTTTATAAGGTTCTTATTTAACTTAGTATTAAAATTAAGTACATAATTAAATATAAATTTAGTTTCTAAGTAAAAGTTTTTTTAAGTACGTATTAAGTTCTTATAATTAATAGTTTATTTTAGTTAACTAGTTATTATGTTATACTTAAGTAGTTAGTAGTAACTTTAAAAAGCAGATCTAAAAATAAAATAAGTAGTATTAAAGTAAAAGCCTTTTAGTAAAAACTTTACTAAAAAGTTTTTTAAGTAGTTAGTAGATTTCTTTAAAAGTATTAGTAATTAAAATAAGAATAAGTAATAAGCTTAGTAATAAAAAGTAGATTTTATACATTATAGTTAAAGTTAACTTTATGTTTTTTTATTTAAAGTTAGTTAAAAATTAATTTATAGTTTCTTATAGCTATTATATAGATATAAAATTTCTTAATATAATTTACATAGTAGAGAGTTATACTAGTAGTATATAAAATATAACTTTTTTTAAGTTATTTTCTATTAAAACTAGTAGAATATAGAATGTGTAAAAATAGCAAAAAATAAAGTTTTTAGATACTAATTAGAAATCTACTAATATAACTTATACTAGTTACTTTAGTATTAATTAAAGTAATAATAAAGTAAAATATATTATTTTATTAAATAGTATATAAAATATTTACTTAGTAGTTCTAAATATTAGTTATTAAGTAAAAAGTCTATAGATTAATAGATATCTAGTATTAAAAATATTTTAAAAAGTAACTTATTTTTAGAATGAAGCTTTTAATAAATTAAGTTTAAATTACTAGTTAAGTTTCTAACTATAAAATTTATTAGAACTAAATAAAAACAAGTAGAACAATTATTAAAAATTTTTTTTTTTTAGAGTAGACTATTAGATTAGAGTTTAAATAAAGAAAATAGGTAATTTTAAATAAAATAACTATATATACTATATTTAAAATAAAAAATTTTTTAAACATGGTTTTTTTTTTAGCTAAATAAAAAGAAGTATAATTTATAGTATTAATTTTCATAATATTAAATATTTTTTATAGTATAGTTTCTAGCTTTATAATTAGATAGTATAAGTTATATTAGTTTTTTTTAAAACTAATATAAGTATATTATTATAATATTTACTAATTATATTTATATATTTAATGAAATTATTAAAGAAGTTAACTTTAATTAGAATATAGTAAAAGTTAAAGTAAAGAGTTTTTATTAAGCATGTAATTAGAAAAAGGTCATTTTATTTAAATTTTTAGGCATATTTATACAATTCTATAAAGGAAAAAAAAGCTTTAGTTTTTTTAATTTATATAAACTAACTTTCTTTATAAAATAGCTTTTTAGTTTAAATTTTTATAAGTACTTTTAAGTAAGTTTACTAGACTCTATATAGTATTTAATTAATATAATTTTACTAAATTAAGAGTCTTTTTTATAAGTAATTAATAGTGTAACAAAGATAAGCTTATTTAGTTAAATACTAATTTTCATTTCTTATAAGCTTATTATATAGTTGTTTAAAAATATTTATAATTTAAAACATTAGCTAAAAAAGATAGAAAAATTAGGTAATTATTCTAATAAAGTTAATAAAAAGAATGTAGTTAAAATTACTATAAGTATTAAATTTATAAAACTTAAGCTATTTTTAGATGTACTAGTAGTAAGAGCTAGACTTTTATTAATAAAATAATAATAATAATAAAAACTAAGTAAATAAATACTTACTTTAATTTATAAAGTTTTTTATAAAGAGTTTTTATACTTTTTTAGTAGTAAGCCTTTTATTTAGCTAATATATTTACAAGTAATTTATTACTTACTTTTAGAGTCAAAAGTTAAAAGGTAAGGTTTTTAAGAATTTTGACAAGTTCTAAGTTATCTATTTTATAGAGAGTTAGTAATGTAACATAGTATTATAAAAATACTATATATAAAAAGTTAAGAGCTTAAAAAAAGCATTAATTAATTACTACATATAATATTAAGTAATAGTTTAAAACGTTATAAAAAAAAGAATAAAATAAGTTATAAGTAGAAATATTTAGAGGTAAAATCTATATACTAGTATATAGCTAATATATAAACATATAATAAAAAAAGCTTATAAAAAAGGCTTTTTTAAAAGGCCTTTATAAAGTATTATAAATAGTTACTATAATAACTTTTATTAAAAAACTATATATAAAAAGTATAATATTATTAATAAAACTACTAATATATATTTTTTTTATAGGTATTACTACATAATTTATAAAGTTTTACAATATAAAAAAAATTGGTTAAAAAAGGTTTGTAAAATTTTAGTTAGTATATTAAAAGGCTTTATTTTATAATTTAAGAAAGTAATTATTATTTTTTAGTTTATTATAAATGCTTTAACTTAATAAATAAATTATTATAATTTTTTTTTAACTTATAAAATATAAATAAGTTTTTTATAAACTACTTTATTTAATACTTTAAAAATATTAAGTACTAAAAAAGTAGTAACAAAGTTCTTTTTTTTTAAATAGTATAAACTTAGTTTATAAAAAAGTTAAAAGCTATATTTATAAATCTATGTTACTATATACTTATTTACTAAATTAAAAGTATATTATACTACTTTATTAGTTACTTTAATTACTTTACTATAATTACTTTTATAACTTTTATAGTAGTATTTAAAAGTATAATAAAGTACTATACTTTAAAAACTAAGTAATTGTTTTTTTTAAAACTTTTATAGTACTACTATATAAGTAATTTTAAATATTTGTAAATAGTATACTAAGTTCTAATATACTTAAGTAATTTTTATTATAATTATATAAAAAAAAGTATATAGCTTTTAAAAAGCTATTTAAAATACTATTATAGTCTAAAGCACTAAACACCTATTATTTAGCTATTACTTTTTTAATAGTTTTTAGTATAATTTCTAGAAATTGTTTAACTTATAAAAAGTATATAAATTCTATAATATTTAAAACATTTGTATTTAACTTTATAAAAAAAAACTACTTTTATAAAATATTTGTTTTTTTAATAGTTTTGCGTTATTCTATTTTTAGTTTATAGTAGAAAAAAATAGAAAGTTTAAAAAAATATAGTTATATTTTTTAACTTATACTATTAGTTTTTAAAATCCTTTTTTTTAACTACTACTTTATAAATTTAGTTTTAGAAATACTATTTTTTGGTGTTATAAATGGTTTTTTTTTTATTTATACTAGTTTATAATTTTTTTTTATAAATTTATAGTATTTTTAAATTATATTTTACTACTTTATTACTTTAGTAACTTCTTGAGTTTATTATAAATAGTTAAACTTTAGATTTAGTTTTAATAATAGTACTATATACTAAATAAAATTTACTAAAAAAGCTTAAAAGTATTTTATATATTAGTTAATTACTTTTAAAGTACTAATTTTTTTTTATAAATTAAAAAAGTATTATATACTATTAGATTTTTTTTTAAATATTTATTTTTCTTTAATTATAAGTTTTTACTAACTAGTTTAAAAGTTTATAATAGTTTATAAAAAAAATTTTTTTTTTTTAAAAAAACAAGTAAATAGCTTAATTTATACTAAAAGCTTTTATTATTACTATATTTAATAAGCTTATTTTAAATAATGAAAGTAGTAAAAACAAAGTTAATTATATTAATAAAGTTTTTTATAAACTATGTAATAATTTTTAGTAAAGTTAAAAAACTAAAGTTTATATTTACAATAGTTTAAATAGAGTTGTTTATTATTTTATATTATATTAAGTATTTTATACTACTTTATAGTAAGTAGTATAAGTTAAAGTATTTTAAAAAAAGGTATTTACTTAGTTTTATAAGTTGCTTTTAAAGTTAAAAATAAGAGAACTTAAGTTATACTAGTATTTACAAAAAGTTTTTAAATAAATATTATAAATATAAAGTATCTACTACCTAATATAAACTATAAAAATAAAAGATATTTAACTTATAATATTTTACTAACTATATATTTAGCAAAAGTTGTTTATTAATAAAAAAGCGGGTTTTAATATAAAAATACATAAAGTATACTAGTTAAAATAAATATTTTATAAAATAGTAAGTAGCATATATATATTAGTTTTACTAAAGCTTTTAAACTATAATAATATTTTATTAGTTTTTAAAATTATAAACTAAAATAGCTATAATTTTATTTTTACTTTTTTACACATTATATTAAGTAATATGTAGTATATTTATTATAAAAAGTTAGTAGAAAAAAGTTAGTAATATTTTAATTACCTAAACTTTTTATAAGTTTATTTAAAAGTTACTTAAAACTATACTTTTATATAAATAGTATTAGTAGGTATACTTTCCCTTTATTTTACTTTTTACTATTTTATAAAAAAATACTTTTAATACTTTTTATATTTTTACTATTTTAGTTTTACTTTATTAACTACTATAAGTAGTTTACTAAATAGCTATAAGTAATTATAATAAGTTTATAAACTTTAATAATAAATTTTTAAAACCTAGTTATATATACTTACTTAGTTGTTTTAGCTTTGTTTTACTATATATTATAACCTACTACTTATACTAAGTAGTTTTTTTATAATTTATATAATAGGCTTTATTTTCTTACTTATAAAAACTATATGTTTTTTACTATTCTACAAAATTTAGTAATATAGCTATATTTTTAATAGTTAAAGTATTATGTTTTTTATAGTCTTTATAGTAAAGTTTATAAGAAAATAGTTTACTATAAAAAAATAAGCTTTTATTTATTAAAAAGTTAGCTTGTTTTAAACTAGTAAAGTTAATAATTAAAAAAAAATAATTTTTTATTTTTAAATTACTTTTATTAGCTTTATAAAGTTAGTTTTAGTTTTTTTTTAACTTTTTTTTATTTTAGTATTTATAGTTAGTATAAAGTTTTTACTAAAAAGTTTATAATTTACTAAAACTTTACTTATTTTTTTTTTTATATATTTATAGTTGAAATAATTTTATTTATAAGTTTTTTATAGTTTTATATAAAAGTAGTAATTTAAAAAATAATAACTTTATAGTATAAATAAATTAAAATAGCTTTAAAAGTAAGTATAATAGTAGTAGTAATAATATTATTAGCTACTACAACAAAAAAAAAAAAGCTATAGCCTATTTTTAGAGTTAAGGTCTTAAAAAAAAAAAAAAATATAAAAATAGTTTTTAATAGTAAATAAGTGTTTTTAAATACTTTTATAGTTTTTAGCTAAGTTAAAATATAATTAAAAAACAGTTATATAAAACTATTATTATGCTTTATAAATTAAAGTAGAATTGTAACTAAAAGTAAAAGTATTAATTTAATTAGTTTTTTTATATAAGGTAGTTATATAACTACTAAATATTATTTATAATAATATAAGTTAAGTTTATAGCTTTAAAGCTAAGTTCTAAAAGTTTAATAACTAGTTTACATACTATAATAGTATTATTATAGCTTTATAAAATATTTAAAATAAATTTTTAAAAGTATATTTAATAGTAAAAAAAATTTACGCATTTTTCATTATAGTAGTAAAGTATGTTATAGTTATAAAATATTATAAAATATTAATATACTATTAAAATATAATTTATTAGTACTATAATTTAAAATATAATTATAAAATTATATATAGTAAGTAATTTAAAAAACTATATATAATAACTTTTATATTATTATAATTAGTAATTTTATATAAGTAACTATAAGTAATTATAAATAAAAGTAAACTATTTTAAAACTACTTTTATATTAAAAAAAGGATTTTAAAATTTTTATAAAGTAACTTTAAAGCATTAATAAAAGTATATTATATAACTATAATATATAAAAATAGTTTTAATAATATAACATATAACAAGTTATTATATATATAAACTTATTTGTTTTATATTTACTATAATAAATTTTTAAAAGTAATTAACAAATTAAATAATAAAAGTAGTAGTAAAAATATATTAAAATTAGTTAATTATTAATTTAATTATTATAAATACTTGCTTTAAATTAAGTTTTTATTTTTTAAGTTTATTATTTATACTACTACTTAAATAAATATACCTATTTTTTTTTAAATAGTTATATATTATATAAGTACTAAATATTATAGAAAAAAGAGTTTAAGTAAAATATTATTATTATAAATAATAAAGTCAATTTATAAAAAAAGGTATAGTTATTAAAATAATAATTAAATATAAAAAATTAATATGTATTAGTTATAAAATTAGTTATAATATTTAAAAAAAAAACTTAAATTAGTATATAAAAATATTTTTAAAAATATACTTTTTTATATTATTTTACTATTTATAGGTATAATTAAAGTAAACAAATTTATTCAATTTAAAATAATATTAATTTTTATTAAAAAAACTTATTATTATATTAAATAAAATAATAATATACTATATATTAATTTATTATAGTCGGTAATAAGTAAGGGTTTATTACAGGTAATAATTATAAACAAAAAATAGTAAACTAACTAAAAGAGAATTACTAGCTATTAGTAAAGAAGCATGTATAGGAACTTAATACTAGATAAAAAGTAGAATAAATACTCTAAAAGACTAGACAGAAAATAGAGCTTCTAGCTAATATTATTAAGATAATTAATAAAGCTAATAGTAAAGAAAAGACGTAATATTTTATATATATAGTTACGGGTATAATAAGTATTAAAAGGGTTAATAAATATTAATAAGTGCTTAGCAGCACTAAGGGAGCTTAGTAAAGCTTATTATAGAATAAATTATAAACAGAAAATTTACTATATAAAGAGTGTTTTCTTTAGCTTTTAGATAGTTTTCTTTTTTATACTTATCTTCTTATTTTAGAGCAACTCTCTAGAATTGTTATATAATAAATTAGTTAGACTATTACCTTATTATATTTTTATTTTATTAGAATAATTGTGTAAGTAAGTTACTATATAATTTTATAAACTATTAAAGTATCTAATATAGTATGTATACATACTTACTACGTTAAAAAGACCTATATATTATTTTTTTATAGTGTAGTTAAAAGGCTATATATTTTTATATAATATATAATAACTTTAGGTACGTAGGAGCTGTAGCTTGTTTTATAATACTATAAGTACCTACAAGTTACGTAAATTATATATAATAATAATAGACTTAAGTAGTTTGATTTTAATACTAGTATTATTTATAGTCTAGATTATACAATAACAATAGGCATAGATCTTAAAACTATAATAAATAGTTATAGAGTTAAAAAACTAAGCTAATATAAGAGTTTATATATCTAGTACTAAAGTATAATTACTAAGAAAATTTAATAGGACACATGAACACTTTAAAGAATTCTTAACAGAAATAGAAATATATACCTACTTTAATAAAAACACTTTTTCTAAAAATTAGGATAGAATCCTTATAGCTAACATAAACATAAAAAATAGAGCTATAAACTAATTTAAGTCCTTAACTAGGAATTATATAGATAAGGAAACTAAAAGAGCTGAAATAACTAATAAGACAAAAATAGTTTTTAGGAGTTATAATAATTTTAAAATCTAAATAACTATAGTTTTTAAAGAAATTAATAAAGAACACACTACAAAATATAAAATACAAAACCTTAAATAAATAAAATTAGTTTTAGTATATACTGCGGAATTTCGCTAATTATAGTTATAAATTAACTAGAATAATATATTATTAATAGCAGCTTACTACACTAAACTTAAAAACTAAGTTAAAAATAAGCTAGTTAAAAGAAATTAGCTAAATAACCTTTACGCTTTTATAGAATCTACTATATATATTAATAACCAGCAGTACGAGTGCGAGTTAAAACGTAAAAAAAGTTAAATAATAACTATAAAAAAAAAAAAGCGTTAATATAGTAAGAATAGACTTATAATAAAATAAACATTAATAAGATCTAGACTAAGAAGCTATTATAGAAAAAAGAGCTAAAATAATAGCTTATAACTTAAAAATACTATAAGTAACTTAATAAGAAAGCATGTCTAAAATATAGTAATATTAGACACTTTATAAAGAAATATCTAAATAAGAAATTAAGAATTATAATAGTAAAGATAAAATCTAAGCTTATAAATAAGACCTATAACAAGCAGGAACCTTATTAGTTAAAGTTATTAATAAAAAACTTAATAAAAATTAGTGTTAGATCTGCAGATCTAATAGGCACTATAAAAGAAATTATAAGAAAAGATATTAGAAAATAAAGCATAAACTTATAAGTAATTAGTAATAGTTAAAAAAGATATTATAAAGAGTAGTTAAGAAATAGTATTAAGCAGTAAGCCCAGAAGCTTAATCCCTTATACTATAAGAAATTAATAAGAAATAATAACTATTCTAGGAAATTCAATTTTTAACATATAAAGCTTTTAGAATTATAATAATAACTATCTAGTAGTAGCTAGATAGAAATACATGTTAAATTTATAAATCAGACTAATATTTCAATAATAACTATAAAACTAAACACTAGGAAATTATACTAGGAGAAGGGTTTTATAATTCTAAAAACTAGTTAAAGTAAGCAACATTTCTATAATATAATAGCTTTATAAAAAAAGTAATATCTTAATTCCTTATAAAAGTCTAGTAAGAAAAGTTATATATTTTCAAAGATTAAGGAAAAGAACTAACTTAAATTAAATAAGAAACTAAGCCAGAGAGTAAAGATAGTAAGTATAATAAAATAAAAACATCTTTACCTACTATATAAATCAAAAATACTAATATCTTTTAGTAATTAAAGAATTAGAAATATTAAATTTATAAGTTAGCTAACTATATAGGGAAGACATGTATATAGGTAATATATTTAATTTAAATAAGAAAACTAAAAGAATAGAAAGTATTTAGAAAAGTAGTAAAAAAATAGAGATCTAATAGACAAATTCTAGAAACCCTAAATACTATAGTTAATATAAAAGATAAAAACGGCTGGCAAGACCACCTATATTAATAATAATATTAAAAGAAATATACGTTAGAATACAGATACTATAAAGTAAAGAAATAAAAAATTAGTTAGTAATAAAATAATCTATACTACTATAAACTCTCTTATAAAAGTTTTTTTTTAGAATAGAAATATCTAATACACAAAGATAAAGTAAAAAAGGAGTATTATAAACTTTTATATTTAGTATACTATTATAACTACTACCTTATACACATTAAATAGAAGTACTTTAATTTAGATAATAGAAATTAAGAGTATAGTATATATAATTCTATATTAAAAAACTAGATAGCTACTAGTAAAAAGTCTAAGCTAATAATATAACTATTAAAACTCTTAGACTATAGTAAGTGTAGTAAAAATTATGTTTTTACTTTAGTATAAAAGTAAACAGGAAATCTTTAAAAGCACTAGTAAATAATAAAGCAGATAAAATATTTATTTTAAATTAATAAATTAAATAAAATAATATATTATACTAGGAAAAGGCGTATTTAGTAAGAGTAAAGTAGGTAAATAATAGTATAATAACTTTTAGAAAGAGTCTAATTAACCTAAAGACTATAGCAATAAAGCTAGAAGTAATAAACTATAGAAATATTTATTATATTAATATTCTAAATATAAAAAAACTAAATAGAATTCTAGAATAGAATTAACTCTCATTACATAATCTAATAATAAATTAGTAATAAAAAACTATTTAATGGCATAATCTAGTAAGGAAAGTAACATAAATGTAGAAACTAGACATAATAAGAAAATACTCTAAAATAGAAAAAATCTTGTATAAGGCTATATAATAATTATAATAATAATAACTATAGGATATTAAAGTAGTATGAATTTAAAAAGCCTTAGACACTACTAAAGCCTAAATATCTTAGGAATATAAGAAATTTGTATACCTATTTAGTAAGAATAAGAAAAACATACTTTTAAAGCATTAACCTTAAAACTATAAAATACTAGTTAAGAATAAGAAAGAGTTTAAACTAGAATTAATATATTCTCTATTAAGAATACAGCAGAAAGAATTAAAATAGTATATTAAAAAGAATTTTAAAAAAAGATATATATAACTAAGTAAAAGCCTAATAGCTTCACTAATATTATTTATACCTTAAAAAAAAATAAGAAACTATAATTATGTATGGACTTCAGACGATTAAATTAAGCTATAATAGAAAATTAATATCTATTACTATTAATTTAAAAGCTAATAAATAGAGTTTAAAGAGCTTAATAGTTTAGTTTATTTAATATCTAGAAGAAATACTATAGAATTTAAATTAAAAAGAAATTTAAATAGTTAACAGTATTTAGAATAAGATATGGACTTTTTAAGTATTATATTATACTATTTAGATTAATAAACGCACCAGCAATTTTTTAGGCAGTTATTAATTATATACTTTATAAATACTTAAATGTATTTATGATAGTATACCTAGATAATATGCTAGTATATATAAATAAAATACTTAAAAAGTACAAAATACACATAAAGAAGGTTTTAAAGAAATTTTAGAAATATAACTTTTTTATTTAGCCGGAAAAATATAAATTCTATGTTACGAAAATAGAGTTCCTAGGATTTATTATTTTAAGAGAAGAATTCTTAGCAGATCTAAAGAAATTAGTAGAAATATATAATTAGCTAATATTAATAATAGTTAAGAAAGTATAGTCCTTTTTAGAATTTATAAATTTCTATAAAAAGTTTATAAAAGAATATTCGAAAATTACGACACCTTTAACAGAGTTAACTAAGAAAGATAATAGATTTAATTAAAAGTAAGAATAGTAGTAAGTATTTAAAAAACTTAAAAATAAGTTTACTTAAGCACTAATATTAAAAATATTTAACCTAGAATTATTTATTATACTAGAAATAGATATATCTATGTGATAGGAGCAGTCTATAGTTAATAATATAATAATAAATATTTTATTTTATAGACTATTTATTAAAGAAACTTACAGGAGCTGAGTTAAACTATAATATTTATAATAAAAAGCTATTAATAGTAGTAGTAGTATTTAAGAAATAATAAATTTACCTTAAAGGAGCTAAGTATTAAGTAAAAGTTCTTTTAGATTATAAGAACTTAATAAGCTTTACTACTATAAAGAAACTAAACTAAAGATAAATATGCTAGTTAGAAATACTAGTTATCTATAATTTTAAGATATTTTATTAAAAAGAATTAGAAAACGGAGCGGCAAATGCACTTAGCTAATAACTAAACTATATAAAATATTAAGAACTAATATTAAACGTAGTATTAGTAATAGAATTAAATAGATTTATAAGTTATAATTACCTAAGGATTATAACAATCACCAGAGTTGAGAATTACTAGATAGGAAAAATATAGAATTTTAAGTAATAAAACTTTTAGAACCTAGAATTAGAACTCACATATATAAATAGACTTATCTATATACTAGAAGAACTGTATAAGAAACTAATTATAGAGAATCACAAAGCTATTACATACAGACACTAAGAAATAAAAAAAACTATAAAGTAAATCTCTAGGAATTTCTATATTAAAGAGTTAAAATAAAAAGTAAAGAAAGTAATTAAAGCCTATCTAGAATATAAAAAAAATAAACTAGTATAATATAAGCCTTATAAACTTTTATAACTACTAAAAGCATTAAAATAATTATAGTAGTTAGTTTTAATGAACTTTATTACAGAACTATTATTATCTAAAGAACTAGAAATAGATAAGGAATATAACGTAATATTTATTATCATAGAAAAGCTAACTAAGTATGCATATTTTAAATTAATGGTTATAAATTTATTAGTAAAAAAACTAGTATATGTAGTGTTAAAAATAATAGTTTTAAATTACAAAATACCTAAAGAGTTTATTACTAATTAAGATAAATTATTTATATTGTACTTCTAAAAAACCTTTTTAGTAAGGTTAGGATTAAAAAATAAGCTTTTAATAAGCTTTTATTTTTAAATAAATAAGCAAATAAAGCATACTAATTAGACTTTAGAATAATATTTAAGAATATATATTAACTACCTTTAAGAGAATTAAGTTAAGTTATTATCTTTAGTATAGTTCACCTATAACAGTATAAAATTATTTATAACTAATATATTACTATTTTATGTTAATTACAGGTATGAGCTGTTAGCTTATAAAAAACTATATAAATTAAAAAGCAAATCTTATTAAGCTTAGAATAGAACTAGATAGTTAAGAAACTTATATAATAATCTTAGTAGAATTATTATTTTAAAGAACTTATGAACCGTAGAAAGTGCTAATAAGTTAAAAATTAGAAAACTAATTTTTAAGGAAAAGAACAAAGTTTTCCTACTATATAAAAATCTGAAAACTAAATAACTAAGTAAGAAACTAAATTACGTTTAAATTAGACCATTCAAAATTAGTAAAGTTATTAAACTAGTTAATTATAAACTAAGACTACTACAGAATATAAGAATTTATTTAGTAGTTTATATATTATTACTTAAACTAGCACTACCGGATGTATTAATAGTAATAAATATAGATATAGAGCTATACTAGCTAGAGTATAAAGTTAAAGAGATTTAAGGGCTATAATAATTCAGATATCAGTAGAAATACCTAGTTAAATAAAAGAACTATAAACTAAAGAAAAATACCTAAGAATCTATTAAAAACTTAAAGTAATGTTCTAGGATATTTAATTAGTACTATTTAGAGAATTTAGTAATACTAGATTTTAGAAAAAAGCCTACGTGGTCTTCTAATTAAAAAAGATATTTAAAAAAGAATTAGTAAAAGCAGCAAACAGAAATATTACAGGTTATAATAATTTAAAAGTCTTTTATTTTTCTTTTTTCTTTAGATTTTGTATTTTCTTAATTAAAGTAAGCTTACAGGTAAATAGCTTATATTTATAACTATTAACTAAAATAAGCTGCTTATAAAATTATAAAGTATAGATTTTCATTTCTAGTATAGTATTTTTAGTAGCTATTAATTAATTAAAAAGATATTAATACTTAGCTAAGGACTTATTAAACTCCTACTAGAAAATAACTAGATTATATTTATAATTTTAAGCATTGTACTTAGAATAATAGCTGAATGATAAATTTATAAGGTAATAAAAATCTTTTTTTTTTTACATAAACTACCCAGGGTTAATATAAAATAATTATAATTCTAAATTAATTTCATAAAATAATAATTACAAACAGTTAACGACTTAATCTTAGGTATTATTAAAGATAAAAGGGAAAAGAGATACTAGAGGTATATATAATATTACTAAAAGAACTAGCTTTTCTTATACTTAAAGCCTAGAGTAGAAAGAACTTTTAAGCTAAAAGTCTAAAAAGAAAGCAAGTATTATAGTTAGTAATAAGTAAGAGTTTATTACAGGTAATAATTACAAATAAAAGGTAGTAAACTAACTAAAAAAAAATTACTAGCTATTAGTAAAAACGTATATATAGGAACTTAATACTAGATAAAAAGCAGAATAGACTCTTTAAAAAACTAAATAGAAGATAAAGCTTTTAGCTAATATTATTAAGGTAATTAATAAAGTTAATAGTAAAGAAAACACGTGACGTCTTATATATATAGTTATAGATATAATAAGTACTAAAAAAGTTAATAAATATTAATAAGTACTTAGCAGCACTAAGAAAGCTTAATAAAGCTTATTATAAAATAAATTATAAGTAGAGAATTTACTATATAAAGGGCATTCCCTTTAGCTTTTAGATGGTTTTTTTTTATACTTATCTTCTCATTTCAGAGTAACTCTCTGGAATTGTTATGTAATAAATTAGTTAAACTATTACCTTATTATATCTTTATATTATTAGAATAATTATGTAAGTAAGTTATTATATGATTTTATAAATTACTAAAGTATTTAATATAGTATGTATATATACTCACTACGTTAAAGAAACCTATATATTATCTTTTTATAGTATAGTAATAAAGGTTATGTATTTTTATATAATATGTAATAATTTTAGGTACGTAGAAGCCGCAGCCCGTTTTGTAATATAATTAAGTATTTTATTTACTAAATTTACTAAATTTATACTTAATTAAATACTATTTTAAAAACTTAAAAGCTTTCTTAATAACTATAAAATATACTTAGTATTAAAAAATAAAATAAAAATTAATATTAGATATAAAATATTTAGTAATTAAATAAAAATATATAAAATGTATAATAAATTTTTTAATATGTTATAAAAATTTATATTAAGTATAAAAATAGTATATAATGCTTTTAAGTAATTATTTATATAACATTTTAATATTTTTAATATTTTTATAATATTAAGTATTTTATTAAAATTTTATTAAATAATACTTAATATACTTATATATTTTATAGTACATTTAATAATCTAATAAATTTTAAACTTTTAATATAATATATATTTATTTTATTTAATAACTTATTGTATTTTATAAACTTTAATTTAGTATTATAAAAATAATTTAATTAAATATAATTTAGTTATAAAACTTGCTAATAACTTAAGTATTAAAAATAATTTTTAAAAAATTTAAGTTTATTAATATATATATATATATATTGTAAAATAATTAAAATTATATTTAATGAAAAGTAAATTATGTTTAATTAAATTATTATTAAATTATTTTTATAATACTAAATTTAAGTTTATTAAATAAAAAAATAAAATAAATAAAATAAATAAAATAAATAAAATAAATAAAATAAATAAAATAAATAAAATAAATAAATAAATAAAATAAATAAAATAAATAAAATAAATAAAATAAATAAAATAAATAAAATAAATAAAATAAATAAAATAAATAAAATAAATAAAATAAATAAAATAAATAAAATAAATAAAATAAATAAAATAAATAAAATAAATAAAATAAAAATAGTTATTAAAAATTACTAATTAATATAAATTTTTTTACTTAATATATAATTAATTTATAATAAAAAGTATATATTTAAATAATAATTATAAAAATTAATGTAATTTAATAAAATTAAAATTACAAAAATAAGAGTTAGTATATAATTTAAAGTAATTTAAGTAATTTAAAAAAATAGTGTAAATAAACTAATTTATAAGTAAATTGTAACAAAAAATTTATTATTTAATAACGTATTTTTATTAAATATTTTATAGTTTTTTTTTTAATTTTTTTTTTATAATTTTTTAGTAATTTTTAAATATTATTATTTAATAAATTTATTAAACTTTATTTATATTATTAATTAATTAATTTCTTTTATGTTATACGGCTCTAGCGGTATGCAGTTCTAAAATAAATAAAAATAAAAAAAAACTATTTTAATAAACTAAAAACCCCTAACTAGTGCACGTGTAATAGTCTATATGTAGTAACTCTTTAATATTAAAAGAAATTCTATAGTTTACTTTTTATAAGCTATTTTAAAGTATGTTTTATAAAAACTAATTATTAAGTAACTAATCTCTAAAGCTTAGTATAAACTAATTTAGAGGCCTGTCGCGTCCTCACTTTATAGACTTAGTAAATATAAAGAGAGATAAAAAAAAATATAGCTACAAACTTAACTAAGGTATTATAATAAGTATATTTTAAAGAGTTTATTATTTATAGAAATATAGCTATAGCTTTTAAAGAGCTATAGTTATACTTATATAGTTAAGTAATATATATAAACTATATTTTTTTTTACTACTTATAATATTCTAAATAGCTGCAGTTCTAAGCTATGTACTACTTATTATAAATAGTATATATTAGTATCCCTTTTTTCTTCCTAATATTATATTCTCTAAGCTTAGAATACTATAGAAATCCTTTATTTATAAACTAGTTTATCTATTCTAGGCTGGTAGTATTTATAATTAGGGCCTTATAGATCTACCTATCTTATAAAGAGTAGTATAACTAGTAGATTCTTAGTATCTCTATACCTACCTACTTTAGCCAGCGGTTATTATTATAAATATATTTAATTACCTACTCTTATTACCTAGCATTAAAGTCTTTTAGTTATATACTATATACTAGTATAGGAAACTTTCTTTTGTTTAGTTATAAGCTCTTTTTAAGTGTTTATAGCTATATAGTGTTTACCTCTAGCTACTTTTTTATATCTATTAAGTCTATTATAAGAATAAGATCACTACTTAGGAACTAGTGTGCTATAATAATTATATTTAGAGTTACTAATTTCTTTATATTATTAACTCTTAATATAAAAGTCTTTAGGTGGAGTGTTTTTATAGTATTACTATAGTATATAAAAATTTCTCGCATAAGGCGCTTTAGAACGTTATAGTTGAATATAAAAGTTATTAGCCTAAATTAAAAAGCTACTATATAAATTAGTAATAATAATAGTAATACTAATTAATAGGGACATGATAGGAGTTTATTTAATAAATTTTTAATATATTTAAGCTAACTTTTTTAAGCGGTACTTTATTCCTACTAGTTATATTACTATTACTTTAAGAGATTAGTATTCTATTATTACTAAATAGCTTACTTTATTAGCTAACTAACTAAAGCCTATAGCCTCTATTATATAGGCAGGTATTATATATTAAGTTTACTATTAAGGATAGTATTAAATTTAGTAGTTATTTTTTACATATGCTCTACAAGCATAAGTCTTAGTAATAATATTAAAAAAGTAATAAAAACTAGTATTTCTAGATAGTAAGAGTAACTTTTAGTTACGATTAAACTATTACTTATACTTATATTATTAGATACTAACATCCCCTATAAAACAGGGATACCAGGTGTAAGGGATTGAATACTAATAGAATTAAAATAATATAGGCTTATTATATAATAATATTAATAAACAACAGATTAATTATAATTTATACTATTTTTATATAATATATATAATTATTAAAAACTTAACTTAATTATAAAGTACTTTTTATATTAAAGTAATTTATACTTTATTTTATTATAATATATAAAAAAGTTAACTAAATATAACTTAATTAACTATAGTAAATAAGTACTTATACTAATAATATAACTATTTATATAAAACACTTTAATAAAAATGTAATTTAAAATTAATAATAAAGTTGAAAAAAATTATTAAAAATATTATATTAATTTTTTTTTAAATTTAGTTAAAAATTAAATTATAATAAAATTTGTTTTACTTTACATTATACTATAAAATAATATAGGTAATTCAAGTACTATTAAATTTACTTATTTTAAATTAAATTTTATACTTTTTATATAATTTAATTAGTATTTTAATTACTAGTTATTATTTTGCTATTAATAACTTTAAATAAACTATATAAAATTCTAAAATAAAAATTAATTTATAAAATTTTATTTATATTATTTTTTAAATGTTTATTAATTTATTTAATATAAAAATAGTAATAAAAAAGTTTTAATTAAAAAGTTTAATTAAAAAGTTTAATTATATAAGTTATTAAAATAATTATTAAAGAAAATTATTATAAATTTAATTTAATAAAAAATTTTAAAATTAAAATAAATAGTAAAAAATATAAATTTTATATAAATATAAAGTTTTTAAAGTTAATATATTTATTATAAATGTAGATTAAAAGTACTATATAAAAAAACGTTACTATATAATATTACGTAATAGTACAAGTATTACGTAATTATATTAGTTAGTAAATAAAAAATATTATTGTCTACTTTTATAGCTAGTAAAAATAATTAATTTATATTTAATTTTAAGACTTTATAACATTATATATTATGTATTTCTATTATAATTAAAAGTCAAAAAAACCCTTTTTAAATTTTAAATTTTATTAATTTACTAAAATCTTTTTTAGCTAAAGCTGCTATACTTACTAGTAATATAATTTTATACTATTTAAAGTTTACTATTTAAGCTTACTATGTTTAAAAAATATACTTAGTTTTTACTAGTTTTATTAACTTAGCTTTATTAAGTACTAATATAAATTTAATTATATATACTACTTTAAAGCTTTTATTAAAGTATTTTTTAAAGTTTACTACTTTTAAATAAGTAAAAGAACTTACTTTACTATAAAATTTTTTAATATACTAAAGTACTATATTTAATTAATATTTTTATACTTACTAATAGTATACTTTACACTTTTTAAGTTTAGAAACTATTTAAAAAAGTAATTAGTTTTTTTTTTAAATAAGTGTAAAAAAACCTATACTATTTAAATTAACTGCTTTTTAAAATAAGTATACTAACTTAAATTAATAATACTATACTACTTTATTAAATAGTTATTACTTTACTATTATACTATACTTTTTTAACTATATTTATAAAAAAAACGCTTTTTATTTATTTTCTTTTAATTATACTAAAATATTATATGCTTTAAAAATATCCATTTTATAATATACTAAAGTATTTAATAATTATTAGTTTTTAAATTTATAATTTTTATAAATTACATAAATAATAAGTTTTATACTAAAAAATTAATTAATTTCTAAATAATTTTATATATTAGGTATAGTAATTTATAAAATAAAAAACTAAACTACTAGAAATTTAGTTAACACAAAGTATTAGTAAAAAAATGAAAATTAATTAATATTTAAATTTATAATATAGATAATTTTGTAAATATTAATACTAATAATAAATATTATAAAGTTTTAAATATAAGCACGACTTTAAAAAATATTAAATAAGTTACTTTAAAGTTAATACTAACTATATAAACTAAACTTATTCTTTTAGTTAAAATTAAAAGTATATTTAAGCAAAATATAATACTATTATAAATAATTAATACCTTTAAAATAGTAATAACTTTTAAAATAAAATAAAAGTAAAAAACGCTATAAAAGTAATAATATATAAGTAATACTATTAAATAAAACTAAAAAAATTAAATAAAAATTAAGTTATAGTAATAAACATTTAAACAAATAATAAACTTTATAATATTAAGTATTTAATATATAATAAATAAGTACTTTTTTTGTATAGTTTATAACAGCTTTAAATAATATATAAACTAAAATAAATATAATATAATAAAATTAGTAAAATTAGTAAAATTAGTAAATTATATAAACTAACTACATAAGTTTTTACACTTATAAAAAAGGCTATTTTTAACTAAATTTCCTTATATTATTTAAAAAAGAAGACGTAGTTTATCTTAAATAATATATATATACATATAAAATATATTTATTTTTATTAACTATATTTAAAACATTATTACGTTACGTAATAATTAAGGCAAAATAGTTATTAAATCTAGAATTTTATAATACTTATAAAATAATGCTTTTAAATAGTTTACTATAATATTAATAAATATTAAAAAGAATATATTACACTATACTTTAAGTCTAAAATAATAAAAATTACTTTTAGTTTAATAATTTTGTCTTTTCCTTTAAAAAGTAATAAATAATCTTATAAACACAAAATATATACCTAAAAATATAAAAGTATAGTACTTTATAAAACTATATATGTATGTAATTATTTAAAATATAAAATTAGCTAAAATATTAAATACTATTATATAGTTAAGTTTTATGTAAAATAAACTATATATACTTTTTTATAATTTTATTTTATAATTTATAGTACAAACAAACACTTCTACTTTTATTTAAATAATAGGTAAAAAACAAGAAATTTAATATAGCTTTATATAAATTTACTTTAATATAAAAATAAGTATAAGAAAATTCTATTATTTATAAAGTTAATACTTAACACTTAAAACGTACTAGCACAACTAATTTTTATAAAAAAAAAACTAGTAATAGTTTTAGTTAATGTATAAAAACAAGTTAGTACTAGTATAAAAATAGTAAATATATTTATTAACTATAGTTATAATAAAACGTAAATATAGTAAACACAAATATAAATAAAATAACTATATAGATAGTATTACTTTAAAAGCAAATATTTATAATTAAAAGTAAAAACTAACAATTTAGTTAGAATAAAAACAGTATACTAAAATAAAGTATTAGTATAATATAATACTATTAGAACTTTTCTAGTTAAATAATATAAAAATAATAAATTTAAGTAATTAATACTTAAATTTTTTTCAAAAATAGTATTTAGTATACTAAAGCTTAAATAGCATATAAAAATAATATAGCTAAGTAAAAAAAAAAAAATTGCATTTAAATTAAATAGAATATAGAATTTAGAAAATAAAAATATAGTTAGTATATACTATACTTTAGTTTAAAAAAAAAACTAAAATTTTTTTATTATAAATATTATAAAGTAACGTACTTATTAAATAATAAACTATATATATATTTTAAAAAATCCTAAAAAAATTACTAACTATAAAAACTATAAAAAGTTTTATTTTAAAACTTTAGTTTATTATAAAAATATTTAAGTTAAATGTAAAGCTACTTATAAGTAATAACAACAAATTTTAAACTTTAAGCTATATTAGTATATAAGTACTATTAAAGTTAAAAATAAAACTAATTTTTATTTATTTAAATATAAAAAACCTTATATTACTTATAAATAAAAACTTTTTACAAAAATACTACTAAAAAGTTAAAATTTATTTAATAAGTAAATAAGTAGAGGTATATAAAGTTAATAATAATTTAATAAAACTTTAAAATTTACTATTTTTAGCCTTTTTATACTAAGTTATTATATTAGTTTAAATGTAAAAAAAAATAAGAGTGTTAGTATATTTTAAATTTAATGCATATATAATAAAAAACTTACACGTAAACATTTTACTTGAAAATAATATTTTTATTTCAAATAATATTAAAACTAATAAAGTAACCTAAATAATAAAAATTAAATAATATAAAAATTTAAAGTACTTCTTTTTATTTAAATAAGAATTTAATGCTTTTTATATTAGTTAGTAAAAACTATAAAAAATATAATAATATTAAGTAATATAATAGTACTAATATAAATTATAATATATATAAAGAAACAGCTCTTAAAAATTTTTAATTATATTTTTAATTTAGAATATAATTTAAAAAAATTAAGTTTAAATAAAAGACTTTATTCTTAAATTATAAATGCATATATTAATATAGTATTTATATATAATACTTTAATTAAACTATCTACTATTAATAAAAGTATTAAAATAGATTAGATATAGTATTTTAAGCTTAATAACTATAAGAAAATATAATAATATTTTTATGTTTTTAAAAAAAACACGTACTTTTTTAGTAAACTCAGAAATATATAGTTTCTAATAACTACTTATATAATTTAAAAACAAAGTAGTTTTTATATAAAAATATTAAGTTTAAATAAAACTTAGAAATTAAAACTTATTTTTATAGCAACTAAGTTAGTTACTATGTTAATATAATAAAAGTTAATATAAGTAATAGCTTAAAAAAAATAAAAGCTTTTTACATTACATAAATTAAGCTAAATTAGAAAAAAAAAATAAAAGAAAACCTTTAAAGTAATAATATATAATTTAAAAATAATAGAACAAAAAATTAATAAAATTATAAAAATTTTTGGGATTTATTTACTAATAATAGTAAAGTAGTTAATTTTTTTGAAATTAAATAGTTAAGAATTTTTTTTATAAGTAATTAATATTTAATTAGAGTGAAACTTACGTACTATATATACCTTTTTAAATTAAAAGAAAAAAACTAGTAAACAAAACTTTTAATAAGCTTTAAAAAAAAAGGTAAAGTATTATAGTTAAAAAAAAAGTATACTATTTACTTTTTTAGTATTCATAGTATAGAAAAATGTAATAGTTAATAAAAAACTTATTTAAAAAAATATATAGTTATAAACATTTAAAAACTAAACAAAATTTTAATTAAAAATAGTTATTTTATTTTTAGTTAAAAAGATATTATTACATATATATAAAAAAGAACTTTTTATTAGTAATTAATATAGTAGTCTATTTCTTTTAATTTTTTATAGTAAAAAAAACTTATTATAAAACTACAACAATCTTATATAAAAAAATAAAAAAATAAAATACTATATTAATAAAATACTATATTAATGAAATACTATATTAATAAAATACTATATTAATAAAATACTATATTAATAAAATACTATATTTTTTTACTATATACTTAGTAGTAAATTTATAAAGTAATTTAAGAGTTTAGCTATTAAGACTTTAAATATAAATTTGTTAATAATATATTAGTAATAAGCTATACTTAAAAAAAATATTTATAATACTTTAACTAGCTATTTATATTATAAAAGAATTTTATATTAAGTAGCTTAAAAGTATATTTTAGTTTTTTATTAGTAATTCTATTTAGTTAAAGAGTTAACATATTTAAAATATATATTTTTAAGAAAAAGCTTATAGTAATTTAAAACTTAGAATTTTTAAAAATATTTTAAGACCTTAAAGTGTATATTAGTTTAACTAAATAACTTTAATAATATATTAAATATTACTATTAGCTTATGAAACTACTTATACATAAAAAAACTAGGCTACTTAAAAAAGTACTAAAGTTTAAATATACTAGAATATACTATACTAAAATAATATTAGTAAACAAAAAAAATTATATTTTATATTATATAATTTAAAATGCTTTTAAAAACTAATGTTTTCTAATACACTTTAACTTAAATTATTAGTTATATATAAAACTAAATACTTTTAAGAAATAAAGTTTTGAAGTTATAATTTATTATATTAAAAAATACCTAAAAAATATAAAAAATATTAAGTAAAATAACGTATAGCTAATTTACTTTTTCTTAAAACTTTTATTACTAGTAAAGTAATTATATTAGTTTATAAAACTTAAAGTAGTATACTTATTTTAAATTATATTATAATTAAAGCACATAATTAACTTTATACTTAAATTAAAACTATTAATTATACTTACTAATTATATAGTAATAAATAGTATAGTAAAGTAAAATTTTTTAACTAGTTTATTAACAAATTAATTAAATATAGAACTTCTATAAGTATTATAATACTTTTTATAGTACTACTTAAATATATAATATATTTTAAGTAAGTAATATATAATACTAAACACTTTATTAAAACTTAATAACTTTAAGAAAAATTTTAAAAATTTTAAAATAAACGTTTTAAACAATTTATTAGTTAAGGCATATAATATTAATATAAAGAAAACTTTACATACTTACTATACTTTAATAGTAAAATTAGATAATAACTTTAAAAATAGCTAAAGTAAGTATATAAGAAAAATAAACATTAGTTAAATATAATTAAAATTTTAAGACTATATAATTCTAAAACTAATAAAAAAACACTAATTTTATATATTATAAAAAGTAACCTTTTCTATTATATTAATTCGTTAAATAAGTACTTATAGCTAGTAATACTAAAAATACTTTAAAATAATATTTTTAAATAAGCTTATAATAAGTAATGGCATACTAGTTTCTAAAAAGCTTATAAAGCTATTAAAATAAATTATTACATTTAAAAGCTTATAAAGTACTTAAATAAATATATTAATTATTATTAAAAATATAGTTATTACTAAATAAGTATAAAAATTAAAAAAAGGAGTTATATTATTATAACTACTTAGTAATATTAAATAATAATAACCTTAAAATTAAGTTTTTTTTTTTTAATTTATATATAATTTTTTTATTAGTAACTACTTTAGTTATAAATTTTTTTAAAAATTTCTAATATAAATAGTTTTAATTTTAAATATTTAAAAAAATTTGTTAATATGTTTTTTATTATTATACTTATTAAAAATTTAAAGATTTTTATAAAAAGTACCATAATTTATTAAGACTTTTACTTATTTATAAAATGAAAATAAAATAATAATTTTATAAATTTTATTACTAACTTTTTAAAATTTAAAAAATATATTAATATTATAGTTATAATTAACCACTTTACAAAGTACTATTATTTAATTTTTAATAGTAAAATAACTACTATAAATATTACAAATAATTTTTTTAATAATATATAAAAATAAACTATAGTTTTTTTAAAAAATATAATTTGTTTTTACTTCTTATAATAAACTTTACAAATAACTATAAATTAAATTTTAACTTTTTTTTATATATAGTATTTAAAATCTAATAACTAAATTAAAAAGCTAATAATTTAATTAAATAAGTTTTAAGTATATATACAAACTACTAATAAAATAATTAAGTAAATTAACGTTTTTTAGTATTATTTAAATTTAATAATACTTTATTTAATTTTATAAAAGTTTTTTCATTTTTAGTTAATATAAGCTAATATTTTTATTAAGTATTATAATGTTTAAAAACTAATTATATAATAAAAAAACTAATTATATTTAATAATTAATTTAAGAAAAAAATAACTTAAGTTTAAACTTTTTAAAATATATATTTAAACTAAAAATAATTATCTACTTTTAACTATTAAATAAAAAACTTAGTTTAAGTTAATAGTTAAAATATTTAAATAAAGTAACTGAATTTGAAAATTTGAAAAAATATTATATTTTTAAATTAGTTTTTTAATATACAAATTAAATTAAATACTTTAAATTTTTAAAAAATATTTGTAAAGTTTTATATATTATTACTATAACTTGCTATACTAAAGTTTAAATACTTTTTTAATTAATTATATTTACTATTTAAACTTATTAAAGTTACTAATAAATTAAAATATTATATTAAATAAATTAATATTTTATACTTAAATTAAAAGAAAAAGTACTAAAAATATTTAATTAAATAAACTTATAAGTAATTTTTAATAAATAATTATTATAAAAAATTTACTTTTAAAATTTAAATTAATTTAACTTTAAAAATTAAATAAAAATACTTTTTATAAAAGTATAAATTTAAGTAAAAAGTACTATTATAGTAACTATTTATAATATAATAAAAAGTTTTTTATATTATATATTTATATATTAACTTTATACTAGTATATTAGTTTTTATTTAATTTTTTAAATTATTATTTAATACTATTTTTAGTAATTAATTAATACTTTTTATTAAGTATTTAACTTTTTACTTATAGTATTTTTATAATACTATAAAACTAAATTTTAAATACTACTTTATTTTTAAATTATAATATAATGTTACTAAATTAATTAAAAAGTATAAAAACAAAAAAGTTAATTTAATTTTTATAAACTTTATTAATTGTTAAAAATACTAAAATAATTATAGTAGTTAGTTTTAATAAATTTTATTACTAAATTACCACTTTTAGTAAACTAGAAATTAATAAAAAGTATTATATAATATTTGTAATTATAAATAAATTAACTAAATTCAAATACTTTATTGTTATAGTAAAATAAAATATTTGTAAAAAACCTTTTACTTAGGCTTTTCTAGTTACTGCATAGTTTTTTTATAAAAAAGCCTATACATAACATAAGTCTATTAGCTTAATAATAATTATAAGCTTAATAATAATTTTACTTTTATTATACTTATCTATATTAAAAAGCTGTCTTTTTCTATTGTGTAAAATAATTAATAATATTTTAAAAATTTCTACGTACACACTTAAATGCTAGCTTATTATAGAAAGTACTATAAAGCTATAAAAGTATAATAATTAAAATATAAGTATATATATATGTAATTAAAGACTTAACTATTAACGTCTCTTATATACTTATAAGAATAGAAAAAATTACTTAATATATCTATTTATGAACTAGAAGTTCTCTAAAAAGTAAAATCTTACCCTTAAGTAATTTCTTAATATAATTAATAATATTAGCTTTAGTATATATGCTGGACTGGTTATTTAGTAAATAAATATACTACTAGCAGAATCTTACTTTAAAAGTAGTTTTTTATTTAAAGTAGGTAAGCTTTAGACTAGCTACTAGCTCTTAAAGTATATAAAATTTAAAAAAGTTAAAGCTAAACTTATTAATATTACTCACAAGCTAGCTTAATTACTAGATAGTATATATAATTAGTTCTAGAAAGTTTAGATTAAAATAAAAGAGCTAGGCGTCCTCCTAGAAGATATATAGAATATAGATAAATATAGAGTTTAAATTAGTATTATAAAAAACTAATACGTATATATAAATAACTATAAGTAGATTATCTTAATAAAGTGTTATTTTATAAATAGCTAGTTTATTAAGCCTATAGTTATAATTAAAGCTACTAGGAATTTTTAAATACTAGATAACTCATTTACTTAATAAATATCTGCTTTATAAAATAGAGTTAGGCTATAGTAATAACTAGATAAGCCTAAATTAAATTTAGCACTTTAATAAGATAACTTGCTATTAAATAAAGGATATATAGTAACTTCTTATTATTAATAACTATAGCTCTTATAACATAAAGAAGTTTTATAAGTATATAGAAAATTATAAGATATAATTTATTAAACTGTTTCTACATACTACTCACTTTCTATAGCTATTAGATATAGGCTGCTTTTAGCTATTAAAATAGTACTATAGCTAGATACTAGATTATACTACATACTATAAAGTAAGAGACATTAATAAAATAGATTTCTTAATAATTATTAATAACGTATATTAAGAGGCATTTAAATCTAGCATAATTTATAATAAGTAGTAGTATATAAGACTACGTTTATTTAATTTTAAGTAAATAGTTAACTAGCTAAGCACTTAAGAAGCTATTAATACTAAGTAAAAAATAGAATTTATTTTTAAGTTTATACTCTAGCTCGTTACTCCTACTTTCAACTTATTAGATTTAGAGAGTAAGAATAGTAAGCTTATTTTTACTAACTTTTAGCTAAACAGCTATTAGCTATATAAATATTTTTATAAAATATAGAACTTAGCTATAACTAAGTTTTATATCTTTAATTCTAGAGATTTTAGCTAGTGTACATTTAAGAGCGTTTAAAAGCTTATATAATAATTAAAGTAAGTTAATAATATACTTATAAAATACCTTTTATGCTTTATTACTACTAACATACTTTATATACTTAAAGAGATTTTAGTTATTACTAGAACTATTAAAAAGCTTTAGTGTTAACTAGAGAACTCTTAAGTAGCTAAACTTACTAGAGAGTAACACTAGAAGTATAAAAGATATACTCTTAATATTAGTAAAAATCTAATTTATGCAAAGAACACCCACTATATAGTATAATAACATAAAGTAGATAATATTATAAAGTAGAAGAGACTTCTTTAAATAAAAAAGAAGTAAAAGATTATTTTACTACTTAATAAATAAAAAAAGCTCTACTTAAATTTATGTAACTAAGATAAAAAAATTCTAAAATACTAGCTTAAAAATATTACTAGCTAGTAAGACATAAAGTAGTAGGTATACTCTACTAATAATAAAAGTAAAGAAATTACTTTTTAGGCTTTCTATTAAGCTAATTTTAAATATATAAGTAACAGAAAAAAGGTTTAGCCTTATTATATAATTAAGTATAATTTAATATTTATTATAAAGGTAGAAGTACTAGCTTGTAGTATACTTAATTTATATACTAAGTTTATATATAAAAAGCTGCTATATTTACTAGATATTAAAATATAGATATTAGACAGCTAGTAAGTTGTTAAGAAGACTTAAATTAAGCTACTTAAATAAAGTAATATCTCTTTTATATTATCTACAAACTCTAAAAATAAAATTTCTAGTATAAATAAATTAGTTAACTTAAAGTAAGCTAATTAGGGCATTTAATTCTTACATATATCTTATTCTATATAGTCAAAAATATAGTTTATATAGCAATTTATATAAGAGGTTTATATTTTATTATTAAGTTTATAATTATTATTAAGTTAATAAGCCTATTAGCTTAATAATAATTATAGGCTTAATAATAATTTTACTTTTATTATATTTATTTATATTAAAAAGCTGCCTTTTTCTATTGCGTAAAATAATTAATAGTATCTTAAAAAATTTTATATATGCTTTTAAATATTAGCTTATTATAGAAAGTATTATAAAGCTATAGAAGTATAATAATCTAAATATAAGTATATATATATATAATTAAAGACTTAACTATTAACACTTTTTATATACCTATAAGAGTAAAAAAAATTGCTTAATATACCTATCTATAAACTAAAAGCTCTCTAAAGAGTAAGATCTTACTTTTAAGTAATTTCTTAATATAATTAATAATATTAGCTTTAGTATATATGCTGGACTAGTTACTTAGTAAGTAGATATACTATTAGTAAAATCTTATTCTAGAAATAGCTTTTTATTTAAAGTAAGTAAGTTCTAGGCTAGCTACTAGCTCTTAAAGTATATAAAGTTTAGAAAAATTAAAGCTAAGCTTATTAATATTACTTACAAGCTAGCTTAATTACTAGATAGTATATATAATTAGTTTTAGAAAGTTTAGGCTAAAATAAAAGAGCTAGATGTTTTTCTAAAAAAAAAACAATATAAATAAATATAAAGTTTAAATTAGTATTACAAAAAACTAATATATATATATATATATAAAGTATAGTAAAGAGATTATTATACTATATATAAATAACTATAAGTAGATTATTTTAGTAAAGTGTTATTCTATAAATAGCTAGTTTATTAAGTCTATAGTTATAATTAAAGCTATTATAATTTTTAAATACTAAATAACTAATTTACTTAATAAATACTTACTTTATAAATAGAGTTAGGCTATAGTAATAACTAGATAAGCCTAAATTAAATTTAGTACTTTAATAAAATAACTTACTATTAAATAAAAGGTATATAGTAACTTTTTATTATTAATAACTATAGCTCTTATAATATAAAGAAGTTTTATAATTATATAGAAAATTATAAGATATAATTTATTAAACTACTTTTACATACTACTTACTTTTTATAGCTATTAGATGTAGGCTGCTTTTAGCTATTAAAATAGTACCATAACTAAATACTAGATTATATTATATATTATAGAATAAGGGATATTAATAAAATAGATTTCTTAGCAGTTATTAATAACATATGTTAAGAGATATTTAAACTTAGTATAATCTATAATAGATAACAGTATATAAAACTACGTTTATTTAATTATAAGTAAATAGTTAGCTAGCTAAGGGTTATGGACGATAATAGAAAGATAACTATACTTAAAGAACTAAAGGAACTAGTAATAATAACTAATAAAACTCTAAAATAGAAACGTATATTTAAGCTTAAAAAGAAGAATTATAAGTAGATATAGGATATATTAGCGTAGGCTAAAGCAAGAGCTAAAAAGTAAGAATAAAAATATAAAACTATATAAACAGATCTAAAGCATCCACTTACGTAATAAGGTAAGACTTAGTAGCTAGAGATGTTAGAAAAAGCTAGAGACTCTAACATCTCTAACAGCCTCTAGTAGTATCTAATATACTTTTAACCAGTATATAATATACACATAGGGGATTTATTATAAGTATAAGACATTAAATAACTTATAGTTATTTTTAATTCTTTATAGTTACTCTAAAATTAAGATTTATACCTTAAGTGAAATAGTTTAATACTATTCTATTAAATCTTAACTTACTGTATTACTTCTTTTTATCTTTACTAAGTTAATTAACTTCTATTAAGTCTAATAAGCTATCTAATTTAGAAGTAAGGGAACTAATTAATCGTTATAATAATTAGTTAGACGGCTTATTACTAGTATAATTTACGTTAGTAAGTTAGTAACTTATAATATTATAATTACCATCTTAAAAAAGTAGAAAAAGTAGTTAGATAGATTTTAGTAATTAATTATTAAATATCTATAACAACCTACTACGAAGACGAATAGGAACTTTATTTGTTAGAAGAAAGTAATAGTAAAGAAAAAGTTATAGTAGGATCTTTATTTATAACTAGAAATATATCTAGAGAATAGAAAAGTATATAATAAGTTATTTAAAAATAAAAAATAGCTATTATAGAGTTACGCAATGCCTTAATAAACCTATAATAATAAGTTAGAATAAATTAAGAAGAGAGAACTATAAAAATATAGCCTATTAAAAAATTTAATAGTAATAGGGATAAACTTAAGATCTTTATAGCAACCATAAATCTTTACTATTATTTTAATTAAAAGTTATTTCTAACTAATTAGGATTGGATTTTAGTAGTTAGTATAAATATAATAAGTAAAGCTATATAATAGTTTAAATTACTAGTAAAAAACTATCTAATTAATAGAAATCTTAATTTAGGAATAGTAGAGTTAGCTAATTATAATAATAATCTATAATAAGCCTTTAAAAACTACGAATACTTTAAACAAGAGATGATTATTATTTTTAGGGAAATTAATAAAGAAACTAAAGTAATCTAGAAGCTTTAACGGCTTAAGTAATAAATATTAGTAGCTAACTATATTACGGAATTTAAGTAGATTTAATCACAACTTAATTAAGTAAACTAACTACTAGTTATAATATACTATAAAGAACTAAAAAATAGAATTAAGAATGAGATTTCTAGAGGAAAACGGCTAAGTACCTTACTAGAAATTATTAAATAAGTAGTAACTATTAATAATTACTAGTACTAATAAAAGTAAGAGAAAAAAGCATGTGGAAGATTAGTAATCCACGTACTTAAAAAAAATAAAAAAAATAACTAAACCTATAATAAAATAGATATTAATATTAAGCAGATATTTGTTAGAAAGAGATAAGAAAAGTAAGTTAAAAAATAAATAGAACGCTACACACGTAAAGCCTGTTTAGAATATAAAAAATAAAAATACTTTATTAAAGATTATAAATAGAGATAATTAGATATTAAGAAAGCTTATATTTAGACTAAAGTGTTTAAAAAAATTAAGATTACTATAGTCTAAATAAAACAAGTAAAAGACACTATAATAAAAGAAATAATTATAAAAAGAATTTAGAGAGAATAATGCTGGATATGTGGAAGCTATATATATCTTAAATAAAAATATAAAATTCCATATTAGTAAGTTAAGAATTATTTAGTAGGATAATTTAGTAATATAATTACTATAATATAAAAAGCAGCAGTTTAATAACACAACACGGAAACTAAGAAAGAGATATAAAGATTCTATAGAATTATAAAATAAAAAAAAGAGTTATTCCATAAGGAAGATTAGAAATTTAGATAAAGAAAAAATCTAGAAATAATAAAAGATAAGAAGCTAATATCTATAATAATTATACAATATATACACTAGAGACACTATTAAATATATAAATTAGAATACTATATAAAGAAATACTATGTTACTAAATACTAAAAAGTTATCTTAAGAGATGGAATATATAAATGCTAATAAGTATTATAGTTAATAGAAAATAAATAGTATAAAAAACTAAGCAGACAAGAACTAGCTATATAGATAAATAAAATTTATAAATAGATATCTATATTAGTTATAACTAATGCAATGTACTATCACCCCGTCAGATATTTAGAATTAGAATAGAATTAAAATAAAAGGGAAAAAGAAACCCCTTTACTAATACTATAAGTACAGAATAATAATATCGTAAATAAAATAATAAGAAAAAAGTACTAGATATATGTAGCTTCTAACTATATAGGAAAAAACTATAAATAGAATAAACATACCATACATATTAAAGAACTAAAGATAAGAAAAGTATTATAATAATTAGTAAATAAAAAAGAATTTAATCTATAGTAAGAACTGGTTTATATGGATTTAAAAGACAAGCTATAGAACCCAAATTCAGACAAATATAAACAACTATTATAGAATAAATACTAGATAGGATACTAATAATACTAAACTAAATACTATTAAGAAAAATAGTTATAAACTCACACAAAAAACTCACATATCAGGAATGTTTCTTGGGATGGAAATGCTAGGATTATAAAGAATAAGCTAAAAATATATATAAAATACTTAATAAAGAAATATGCTAACTCTAGAGATATTTAATCCATAAATCTAAAAAGAAAACACTAAAGAAATAACTGCCACTTAGGAGTTAAATGTAGATAAAAAACTAAAAAACCAATAAACTATAATTAAGCCACTAGAAAACTAAGAACTAAAGATTAGAAATAATATATTAATTATGTATATATAACTAAACTAGAGGAAACACGAAAACAAGCTATATATAAATATATATATTAATAGTAATTAGATACTAGCACTTATAAATAGTGGGGCTAGCAAGATACTTATATTAAATAAATAAATATAAAGATACTAGATACTAATTAGAGTTTTAGATAAACCTATGTGAGTAAGACACATAGATAATAATCTAACAGTATTTAGAAAAAGTCTAATTAATCTTAAAAAAAGAAATGTGATTATTAAGGCAGCAAGTTACACAAATAACTACTATATTAAGATTATAAATCTAGATAGTAAGAATTTTATCTTAGGATAAAATTAGCTAGTATAATAGAATCTAATAATTAATTAGAAAATAAAGTCTATAGGAACCAGAAAGGACTACTATAAACAAATAAAAGTTATAATATAGATAAAGAAAGTAACTTTTTATAATACCACGTTTATTATACCAGACGAATATTAAGAGAAATTTAGAGAATAGTTCTTTAAGAAAGCTAAAGACTAGCTACTAGAATATTAAGACTAAGACTATAAAATCACGCTTAAGGAAGAAATGAATTTAAAACTAGGATTATTATATCAGGTACCCATTCATTAATAAGAGGAGTTACGAAAATTTCTATAGAAAAACTAATAGAAAGGGTATATATAAACCAGCTAAAGTAAGATAACTTTACTAATACTTTTTATACTAAAGAAGAATAGTAAATTACGGCTATATATTAATTACAGACACCTTAATAAAGCTATAATAAAAAACTATTACCTAATACTATTAATATTAGAACTTATAGATAAACTCAGAGGAGCTAAGTAGTTTAGCTTTTTTAATATTAAAAATAAATATTACTAAATATAAATAACCAAAGAACACGAATGGATAATAATATTTAAAATAAAATATAAATTATTTAAATACTTAGTTATGCTAATAGGACTTATAAACGCACTAGTAATATTCTAAATAATTATTAACTATATACTAAGGGAATATCTAGATGTATTTATAATAGCATATCTTAATAACATGCTCGTATATATAAATAAAATGCTAAAAAAATATATTAAGTATACTAAGAAAGTATTACGAAAGCTCAAGAAATATAAGCTATATATTTAAATAGAAAAATATATATTCTATAGGACAGAAGTTAAGTTCTTAAAATACTTAGTATCCTAAAACAGGATAGTAGTTAATCTAGATAAAATAAAAAATATACTATCTTAGCCTACACTAATAAATATAAAAGAAGTTTATTTTTTTTCTCAGATTTACGGATTTTTACTGATAATTTATTAAGAACTACTTGAAAATCATAGTACTTTTAATAGAATTACTTAAAAAAGATTAATAATTTAAGTAAAAACAACGCGAAGAGAACGCTTTCATAATATTAAAAGAAATATTCTAATAACTACTAATATTAAAGATGTTTAATTTATAGCTTTAAATAGAGATATATATAGATATATTAGATAAAGCTATAAAAGCCATTCTACTATAAGTATAAAATAATAGATATAAATACCTAGTAGACTTCTTATCTCATAAACTTATAACTACTAAGTTAAACTATAATATTCATAATAAGAAACTGTTAGTAATAGTTTAAGTATTTAAAAAATAGAAACATTACTTAGAAGGAACTAAGCACTAAATTATTATGTATTTAGACTATAAGAATCTAACAGCATTTACAATAATAAAGAAGTTAAATTAATAATAAGTTAGATAATAGAAATTAGTTTCAATATTTAATTTATAAATACTTTATAAATTAGGAAAAAAAAATATAGTGGTTGATACACTTAGTTAAAGAGCAAACCATATAAGGGATATACTAAAAGTCTATAATATAATACTTAAGTAAAGACCAGACGGATCTCTAGGAAGCTTATAAATAAATATTAAGATAATAGTTATTATTAAGAATATATAGTAAAAACAGATTAAAGAATATAACTATAGACGACTATAATAGCATAAAACCAGAACTATTTTTATACTAGAAGTATTATAGACTAAACTTATTAAAGACTAACATTTAGCTGAAATGCATAGACATTAAGGAATTAAAAAAACTATGGAATAGATTAATAGACATTTTTAGATTCTAGGAATATAGAAAAAGGTTAGAGCTATTCTTTTAGAATATATTAAGTATAAAAAGAATAAAGCATTAAGATATAAGAAATATAGACTTATGTAACTAATTTCTTTACTAGACTAATTATAGAAATTAGTTATAATAGACTTTATCACGGGAATACTAACAACAATCACTTTTTAAGGCTAATAGTATAATATGATATTAGTTATAGTAGATTAACTTATAAAGTATATATACTTTAAACTAACACATATAAAGATTAAAGTAAATAAATTAGTAACTATACTTATTAAGCTATTAATTATATAATATGGATTACTATAAGAATTTATTACAAATAGAGATAAATTATTTATATTAATATTCTAAAAGATATTTATAAAAAAGCTAGGGGCCAAACATCGTCTCTTAATAGTATTTTATTTATAAATAAATAAGTAGATAGAATAGACAAATCAGACACTAAAACAATACCTATAAATATATATTAATGAATAATAAGATAATTGGATTGACTTATTACTGATAGCTAAGTTTATATATAACTCTATAAAGTTATTAACTATAAAAAGATTATTATTTTTTATGAATTATGATTATGAGCCTACGGCTTATTGAGAACTACAGAAATTAAATAAGATATCAGAATCAGCAAGAATAAAGATTAAGAAGTTATAATAATTTTATTAAGAAATAGTAGGAAAAATCACTTAGAAAGGAGGCCTTAGTAAGTAATAAAAAGATAAATCTAAAGTTAAGAAACTAATCTTTAACGAGGGGAATAAGATTTTCCTACTATAAAAAAAATTTAAAAATAAAATAACCATTAAAAAAACTAGATCACATTAAATTAGGACTATTCAAGGTTAAATAATAAATAGAATTTGTAAATTATAAACTATAACTACCTAAAGATATAAGAATCTACCTAGTTTTTTATATTTTACTACTAGAATTAGCATTATAAAACGCTAAACTGTAGATAAGACTTAAACTTAAGGAAGATACTACTAAGTATAAAGTTTAGCAGATTCTAGACTACTAATAGTTTAGGTATTAATAGAAGTATTTAGTTAAATAAAAAGACTATAGATTTAAAGATAATACGTAGGAACTAGTTAGGAACCTAAAGAATAATTTAAAGTTAATTAATTAGTATTATTAAATAAGCCAGTAAACGCTTACTTTAAGGACGTATTTAATAAATAAAAAGAATATAAAACGTTTTATTTAAAATCTAAGAAAGAAAACAAACCGATATCAGACGCTGTAGGTTATGGTGTATAAATTTTATAATTTTAAGAATAAGTTTTTTTCTCCTTAAGAGCTTAGACTTTACGAATTAAAGCTATTTCTTAATTAAATATTTTTTTTTCTTTTGGATCTACTTTTATGAGCTTATGATAAAGCTGAAGGGTATAAAAATAGACTTTTAAAGTATCCTCTTTAGCTTTCTCAAGCTAATAACAGAGTTTATTCTTATTATAATTAAAATAATCCTACTCTAGTTATGAAATAATTAGATTATATTTTATATTATGATTGTTATAAACTGAATAATGACTAGAACTTAAGTTTATAAGGTAGTTATCGCCTTAGCGAGAATAGTTTAAGCAAGGTATTAGTATATAATAGAGTTTATTATAAATCTAAAAAGCTAGACAGTAAGTATATATTAGAGATAACTTAAGACGTATTATTATTAAAAAGCTAAGAAGAAAGAAAAAGAAGTTAAGAGTCTTATAGTCTAGAATATAGAGCAAAAAACCTACTACTTTTATACTATTTATAAAAGAAAAAAACTATCTTCTAAGATAAAGACTTAGAAGGAGAGGATAGTATTATAGACAATAATAAAAAAATAACTACACTTAAAGAGCTAAAGGAACTAGTAATAATAGCTAATAAAGCTTTAAAATAGAAATATATATTTAAGCTTAAAAGGAAGAATTATAAGTAGGTATAGAATATATTAGCATAAGCTAAAGCAAGAACTAAAAAATAAGAATAGAAATATAAAACTATATAGACAGATCTAGAGTATCTACTTACGTAATAAGGTAAAGCTTAGTAGCTAGAGATATTAGAAAAAACTAGAGACTCTAATTTCTCTAATAGCCTCTAGCAGTATCTAATATACTTTTAACTAGTATATAATATACGTATAAGAGATTTACTATAAGTATGAGGCATTAGACAGCTTATAGTTACTTTTAATTCTTTATAATTACTCTAAAATTAAGATTCATATTTTAAGTGAAATAGTTGAATGCTATTTTGTTAAATCTTAACTTACTATATTATTTTTTCTTATCTCTACTAAGTTAACTAACTTCTACTAAGTCTAACGAGCTATCTAATCCGGAAGTAAGGGAACTAATTAACTATTATAATAATTAGTTAGACAGCTTATTACTAGTATAATTTACGTTAGTAAGTTAGTAACTTATAATACTAAGTACTTAAGAAGCTATTAATACTAAGTAAAAAGTAGAATTTATTTTTAGGTTTATACTTTAAATCATTACTTCTACTTTCAACTTATTAGATTTAGAGAGTAAGAATAGTAAGTCTATTTTTATTAACTTTTAGCTAAGTAGCTATTAGCTATATAAGTATCTTTATAAAATATAGAATCTAGTTATAGCTAAGTTCTATATTTTTAATTCTAAAGATTTCAGCTAGTGCATGCCTAAGAGCGTTTAAGAACTTATATAATAGTTAAAATAAGTTAATAATATACTTATAAAGTATTTTTTATATTCTATTACTACTAATATACCTTATATGCTTAAAGGAATCTTAGTTATTACTAGAACTATTAAAGAACTCTAGTGTTAACTAGAGAACTTTTAGGTAACTAAACTCACTAAAGAATAACACTAGAAATATAAAAGATATATTCTTAATATTAATAAAGATTTAATTTACGCAAAGAACACCCACTACATAGTATAATAATATAAAATAGAAAATATTATAGAGTAGAAAAGACTTCTCTAGATAAAAAAGCATAAAAAGTTATTTTACTATTTAATAAATAAAAAAAGCTCTGCTTAAACTTATGTAATTAGAATAAAAAGTTTTTAAAACGTTAACTTAAAGATATTACTAGCTAATAAGACATAAAGTAGTAGGTATATTTTATTAATAATAAGAATAAAGAGATTACTCTTTAAGCTTTCTACTAAACTAATTTTAAATATATAAGCAATAGAGATAAGTTTTAGCTTTATTATATAATTAAGTATAATTTAATGTTTATTATAAAGGTAGAAATACTAGCTTATAACACACTTAATTTATATACTAAGCTTATATATAAAAAGCTACTATATTCACTAGACATTAAAATACAGATGTTAAATAACTAGTAAGCTATTAAAAGAACTTAAACTAAGCTACTTAAATAAAGTAATTTTTTTTCTATATTATCTACAGGCTCTAGAGGTAACACTTTTAGTATAAATAAACTAATTAACTTAAAATAAATTAACTAAAGCATCTAATTCTTACACACACCTTATTTTATATAGTTAATAATATAATTTATATAGTAATTTATATAGTAATTTATATAGTAATTTATATAGTAATTTATATAGTAATTTATATAGTAATTTATATAGTAATTTATATAGTAATTTATATAGAAGATTCATATTTTATTATTAAGCCTATAATTATTCTTAAGTTAATAGATTTATATTATGTATGGGCTTTTTTATAGAAAAACTACGCAGCAGCCAAAAGAGCCTAAGTATTTTATATTAAAAAATATTTAAAAAGTTTATTTTTAAGTAAAATAAATTATTAATATTATATTTATAAAATAGTTTATTAGTTAAATTAAAGTTAAAATACAAGTTATAAACTAACTTTTACAAATAAATAAATAAATAAATAAATAAATAAATAAATAAATAAATAAATAAATAAATAAATAAATAAATAAATAAATAAATAAATAAATAAATAAATAAATAAATAAATAAATAAATAAATAAATAAATAAATAAATAAATAAATAAATAAATAAATAAATAAATAAATAAATAAATAAATAAATAAATAAATAAATAAATAAATAAATAAATAAATAAATAGATAAAAATATATTTTAAAATATATATTAACTACTGTTAAAAAATTAAATTAAGTTATTTCTTTTTATATAATTTATTTATAATAGTATGAAGTAGTTTATAATTAATAAGTTATTATTTTATATTAATTATAGTTATAAGCTAATAATTTATATAAATTAATATATATAAAACTTATATAAAAATTAAATAATTTAAAATTTTTATCATAAAATTAGTAAAAATATTATTTTAAAAAATTATAATTTATAGTCAATATAAATAAATTTAAAATTAAGAAATTAAATTTTAAAAAAAGAAGTAAAGTTTTTTTACTACATAAAAATTTAAAATTTAAAAAATAAAGTAAAAAAATTAAATTACATTTAAATTAAATTATTTAAAATTAAAAATGTTATTAAACTAATTAATTATATATTATAACTATAATAAAATATAAACATTAATTTAGTTTTTTATATATTATTACTTAAATTAGAATTCTTAAATATATTATTAGTAATAAATATTAATATTAAACTATACTAATTAAAGTATAAAATAAAAATAATACATAAAAACTTATTAAAAACATAAAGTAATATTTTAAAATAAGTAATAAATTTTACTAAAAATATTTAATAATACTAAACTTTAAAAAAGTATATATAATATTTTAGTTAAAAAAAGTTAATAAAAAAATTAATAAAAGTATTAAAGAAAAACTTATAACTTATAGTTATTTTTGAAAAAAATTTGTATATTTTTTAATTAAATTTATAGTTAATCCTTTTTGGTAGAAAGTTTATTAAACTTTTAAATAAAAGCTACTAAGTTAACTATTAAAAGTACTTGATATACTTAAAATAGTAATTAAAAAACAAATTTATAAAATAACAAAAACTTTTTTTTAAATAAATTATATAAAGTTAGTATAAAATAGTTATAAAATTTAATTAATATTACTACATAATAGTAATAAATAATAATGATTTAACTTTAAATATTATTAAAATAAAATAAAATTAATTTTAAAGCTATTTATAATATTATAAACATTAGAATTTTTGTATATTTAAAACTTAATGTAAAAAAACTTTAAAACTAAAAGTTTTAAAGAAAAGTAAGTATTATAAGTAATAATAATTAAAATATAGTAAATACTTTAATAAAAAACTACTAACTACTAATAAAAAAGTATACTAAAAAATTAATACTAAGTAACAAGTTAAATTATAAAACTATTAAATAAAACTAATACTAAAAAAACGTAAAATTTTGCGTATAAATTGTATAATATAATTAAAGTAATTAAAATTAATAGAATTTAAGTACTATAAGTTAACTTAAGTAAAAATTAAATTATAAATAAAAAGATTACTATATAAAAGGAATTTTTTTGTTTTTAAATAGTTTTATTTTTTATATATTTTTACTTACTTTTAAGCTAGTTTTAAAGTAGTTATATAATATATTAGTTAAATTATTTTAAATATATTATATAAGTAGTATTATATAGTATGTATAATTAGTAAAACTTTTAACTTAAAATAACTATATTATTTATACTAAAGCAATTTATATTCTGTTTATTATAATATATAATAAAAGTTATATAACATTATTATATAAGTTATAAATAAGTAAAAACGTTACTATTTTATAATAATTTTTATACTTAAAAAAAGTTTTATAAGTTTTAATTTTTCTTGTAAATTAGTAACAAAATTTTTATATAAATTTATTATTTAAGTATACTTTATTAATAATTTAATAAATAAGCTTATTTATTTTAATAAAGTTTACTTTTTATATTATATAAAATAGTTTAATATAAAATAATAGTTATTTATTAAGCCTTTAAGTTTTTTTAAATTAAAGTATTGTATATATAATAAGTAATACTATTTAGTTTTTTACATTATTTACTTAATTAGTACGTAATTATAAAATTAAATTAAAATAGGTGTTTAACTTAATAAATATATTAGTAATTAAATTACTTTATTATAATAAAGTATTAAAATAGTTTGTAATTACTTAATACTTAATTAAAAAAAAGTAGTACTTTTTAATTTAAATTTCTATTATTTAAAATTATATATAATAGCTACTAGTTTTTAATTATATATTTTATAGTTATATTTAGTAAAATTTAGTTTTTTAAAAATATGAGTTATAAGTTTTAGTTTAATTTATTAATTTTTTTTTGTACTTATATAGTTTAAAAAGTTAACTATTATAATAATTAGTAATTTAAAATTAAAGTATTAAAAGTTTAAAATAATTATAAAAATATATTTTAGGTATTTAAATACTTTTTAATAAATATTACTAAATTTAAATTAAATCTTTTTTAATTAAAACTATAAGTAAAAATATGAAATAAAAAAAGTTATTAATAAATTATTAATAAAAGTTAGTAAATTTTAAGAAATATATTTATATACTTTATATTTTTAAAAACTTTTTAGTTTAAAATATTCTTTACTATATTTAAATTTATACTAAATTTAGTTTATTAAAATTATGTATTTAAAATAAGTAACTTATATTTAATAAAATTTATATTTATTAATATTAAGTTATAAACTACATTTATTTAAATCTTTTAAAACTTATTTTATATATTATTAAAATTTATGTAAAAAATTATTATAAATTAAAAATTATGAAAATATATTAATATATTTTATAAGTACGCTGTGCATATAAGTAAGCTATATATCTTAAAATTTACTAAAAAATCAAAATTTTCCACGTTAATGTCTTAATAACTACTTAATAATAAATTCTAAAAATTGAAAATTAAGCTTTTATATATATATTACAGCTTCCATGAAAGTTACATAAATATTAGTTTCATAGTTTTTGAAATATAGTGATTTGGGGGCCAAACAAAGCCAAATTGCAATATCTTAAAAACTATAAAACTAATATTTATGTAACTTTCATGGAAGCTGTAATATACATATAAAAGCTTAATTTTCAATTTTTAGAATTTATTATTAAGTAGTTATTAAGACATTAACGTGGAAAATTTTGATTTTTTAGTAAATTTTAAGATATGTAGCTTGCTTATATGCGTAGCTTACTTATAGAATATGTTATATAAAATATATTAAAGTATAATTAAAAAATATTACTTATATATTACTTATATATTACTAAAATATACTTAATATATTAGTTAATTTAAAAAGTATAATAAAATATTTAAATAAGTTATATTAAAGTTAAAATATAGTTAACTATTTTTTTATAATACAAAAGTAATTAAAAACTAAAATAATGTTTAGTTTTATTAAGTATTTTATTTTACTAAATATAATAAAGGTTCTTAAATTAATAAAATTAAGTAATAATTTTTAATATTAAATAAATTACATAAAATTAAAAGTTTTTATTAAGTTTTTTATTAAATATAACTAGTGTAATTATAAAAAATAAACTAAATTTCATATATTTTTTAATAAAGTAATTATTAAAATACTTTTAGTTTATTATAATTTATTTTGTATAATAGTTTAAATTTAAGTTTTTTTTTTATAATTATATAAATAATAGTTAAATAACTTATTAACTTTTTTTATATAAAAAGATTTTAAAAGTATTATAGTACTTTTTAAAATTTTTATACATAAATTAGTAATATATTTAATAAGTAAGTAAACTAAATAAATAAGTAAATTACTATTATAATAATACTATTAGTAAAAAGTTAAATACTTAAAAAAATATTAATTAATTATTAAGTATAGTATTAAGTAATAATTTAAAATGTTACATAAAAAAAAGAAACAAAATAGACTATAAATAAAGTATTTAAGTAAAAACTTATATATTAGTATAAAAACAATATGTAAACACATAATATAAAAAAAGTTTTTATAAAAAAATACATAAAATATTATAAATAATTACTATAATAGTTATTATAAGGCTTTATAAAAAGCGGTCTCTACATCTCTACATAGTAGAGCCCAGAAATCTAATAGCTACTATTAATATTCTATTAAGATTATATTAATAGACTATTAAAGTAAATATAGAGATATGTGTATAGCTACATAATATTAGCGCGACAGTATAATAATAGTATAAAAAAAATTTTACTAAGAGAAAAAGCTTTAGTAAAGGTTTAAAAACATAACTACTACATCTTAACGTATATATTTAGTTATTTAAATTAATAGGAAATATCTCTTTAATGATTCTCTCTCTCCTGTATTGTATTATATTACATTACATAGTATATACATACGATATATAAGTAATTTATGTTTTAAAACTATAAGCAGAAATAGCCTTTTATTTTAATATTATTTAATAGTTTAGGTATTTAGCTATAGGGACTTTAGGCACTCCTATAAAGCGCTAGACATATTCTCTAATTATTTATAGTATAATAAAAAAGCCTAGATTTAGGTCTTAGGGCTAAAGCAATACTAAAGAATACTTTATTATTATTAACTAAGAAATAAAAGAGAAGATCTCTCTAGTAGCTATATACTTTTAAGTAGAATATAAGTAATTATTAAGATAATCACACACATATATAAAAGAGACTTAAAAGAAGCTAGGGATAGATATACGATTATATAAAGGCAATATATAGATATAGCTAAAATAACTTAAATAGTAAATAAAGTAAGAGAAATATAAATATTCTTAAAAAATATTAGCACAGCACAATCTAATAGTATTTTTCTTTTTATTAATATAGTATAAATATTATTTAAAGTATTACCTCTTATGTTTCTTCTAGAGGTTTTTTATTTACCTAGATAGCATAAAATTAGCCTATATAAACCCATTAAGGGGACTGAATTAGGCAGTAAATAAGAAATAATAATAGCTATTATAAAATTTATAATAAAATTAAGAATTTTTACTTAAATATTTTAATAACTACTTTATAATAATTTTAGAAATTAAAATTTTATAAACATATATTACTTTTTATTACTATTATTAAAAAACTAAATATAAGTTATTTTATAGCTTTAAAATAATTTAGTAATAAATTTTAATATTAAATATTTATTAACGACTTTTTAATATTATTTAGTTTTAAAATAGAAATTAAAATTAAAGTATAAAAAATTATACTATTTGTTGCTTTTATTTCTTTTTTTAATTAAATTAATTTTAATTAAATTAATTTTAATTAAAATATATTTATATATTTTAAAATAATATTTTTATAATATTAAAATTTACTATTTAGTTATAACTACTTTTTACTTTATTTAATTATTATATTACTTGTTATAAAGTTTTGTAATATAAAAATTATAGTAAATTTATTATTATATTTACTATTACTAAAAGTATTAGTATTATAAAGTTTTTATTATGTTTATTAGTATTTTAAATACTTATTAAGAAATATAACTAAAATTATATAATTTAAAATTTTTTTATTAAATTAGAAAAATTTTAAAAGTTTGTAAGTATATTAAACTTTTTATTAAATAACTTTTAAAACTTTTTTTTTTAGTATAAACTTTAATTTTTAATATTATTATTATAAAACTTAAAACTAAACTAGTATTATAGTAAAAGATTTTACTATATTAATTAAAAACAAAGTTTAATTAGTTTAAAAGAGTTTTAGAAAAAAATGAATAAACTTTATTTAAAAGCTTATTTAATATTTAATATTTATACAACTATTTATTTAACCTTTTTTTTAAGAAAATAGTTTAATTAACTGTTTATATTATTTACTTATATTAAGTAAAAATATTAAAATTATGTAGTATTTTTATTTATTTTATTATAGTACTTATATTATTTATTTGTACTTACTAGTACTTTACTTTTTATATAATTTATTTTCTTATTTTCTATTTTATTTTCTATTTTATTTTATTTTCTATTTTATTTTTTATCTTATTTTTTATATACTTTGGCTTTTTATTAAAATAATTTTAATAATTTTAAATATTTTTTAATATTAATTTAAATTATATAATACTTTAAACAATTTTTACAACTATAAAATAAAATAATATAATTAGTATATATTTTAAATTGGCAATATTTATTATATTAGTATAAAATTAAAATAATTTTAATTTATAAATAATAATAATTAAGCTCAAAGTTTAATTAAAAAAAAGTATTTTAAATATATAAAAAGTTATTATTTATTTATTTATTATTTTTATGTTAATTTAGGTAGTAGTATATCATACAAACCTTCTACAGACTTAATTATATAGAGAAAAATCTATTATAGGATATATAGCCTTTACTTTTAAGAAAAATAACCTCTATTTCTTTCGTTTGTTATGTATGGCCTATTTTCTTACTATTTATAGTATCTTTTACGAAGTGAAAGGAGCCTGTAACTCTAATTATAGTATTTTATCTACTTATTATAAGTACTTTTTTATTTATTCTTTGCCTTATAGAGTAGTTCTATAGCTAGAAAGAACTATAGTAAAATACTTATTTTTATAAGCTAGTATAAGAGCTTAGCTACACCTTCTATTAATCTTATAAAATACTAGAAATTAATTTTACCAGTTTCTATATCTCGTAAAGCTATTTTTATATTTATAAACTAAGAATAATATAGAATAATATATTTTACTATCTCTTGTCTACGGCCGTAGACGTATGTAGTAGTAGGAATTTTTTTTAGCTAAACTTTTATAAAAAACACTATAAGTCTAATTCGTTTTATATAAACCTAGATAATAATTAAGCTTTCTGCTTTATAGAGGTCTATATAGGTTTTAAAAACTTTCTTTTCTAAAGCCTATTAGCATACTTAAAGAATTATATATATATTATATATTATATAATAGAGTTTACTATAGCTTACCAATCTAAGCTTTCTATTATATACTTAAATATATAAATTCTCTAATTTACTTCTTAAGCTTATTTTAGTGGTGTTGCTATTTACTTTCTAGATAAACTAACATATATATCTATTCTTTTAAATTATATAAATAGTATTATTAGTAAGAGTGTAACCCTCCTTCTATTATAAAGCCTATTATATATAAATATCTTTAAAAGAATTATATATATATAAAATTATATAAGTTTATTAAAAGTCTACTCTAGAGCTATCCTATAGAGTAAGTGCCTTAAAACTATTTATTACTACTATTATATACTACATCCCGTAATTTCTTTTATATCTAGTAGATTATTTCGCGTTATCTATAACTTTTTTAGGATAATAAACTATTCGTGTCTTATAGAAGTAGACTTTATAATAATTTAATATTATATAATTATTAGTCCCTTAGCTTTCTACTAACTAAGTTTATATTCTATTATTTTATTAAGTTTTATTTAAGTTTACTTAAAATTAATAACTTATGCGCTAGCTTAAGTTTGTGGTGCTTAAATTATTTTAAATATAAATAAACTAACTACCTATTAAGAGCTATAAGTATTATATTATTTAAAATTTTCTATTAAGTCACTATTAAAGTGTATCTGGTTATTTATTTAGTTATTAAGTTTATTAAGAATTTATTATTAAGTCTCTTATAAATGGCTAGGAATTTTAGATTATTTTTATTTTTAATATAACACACTCTTAGAGCGGTATAAGTATAGAGATATTTTATTATATTATTAAACCAGAATAGCTAGCAGGGCAGCTCTTTAGATAATATATTAAATAATTTTTATTTAATTTCTTTTTTCTTTAGTTACTTGTTTGTGTTTAGTATTTAAAAACTCTGCTATTTTAACCACTTTAAGGATTAAGCTTTTAAAAAAGAGTTTTCTAGTAATACTAAATATTATATACTAGTAATAGACACAATCCTTACTATTAGTTTACTTTAGAGAATAAAATAATATAGAAAAGAACTCCTATATGACAGTATAGATCAAATCGCGATTTTAGTATTCTTTTTAATAAAAAAAAAAGTTATTAAGTTATAAGTAAACTAACTATATAATAATTTAATTTATTATTTCAATATTATATAGCTAATAACTATTATACAATTTTTTCTTTAAAAAGTACTTAATTAAATTATTAAATAAAAGAGTTAAGTAAGTAACAAAAAAAACTTTTAAAACTAGTTTTTAATTTATAAACTTAGTAAACACTTATATTAGTTAATTTTATTTAGTATATTTTAGTTATTTTTATTTTTATATTATTTATTACTTAGTTTATAAACTTAGTATTAAACTTATTATTAAACTTATTAATAAATACTAAATTTACTTTGGTTATAAATTTATAATGTTATTAATAATTTTTTTACTTAATAGTAAATAATACTATATTATATATAATATTTTTAACTTTTTTAACTTTTATAAAATTTTAAAATGTAATATAAACTTATAAATTTTTAGTAGTTTTAATACTTATTACTATATTTAAAGTATTTATTTAAGTAGTACTAATATTTATTTTATTAAAGTTATAAAAAATACTTAGCTTATACTTAAATATTATTTAATAAAAAATAATATTTTATTATATAAAAAAAAGTTTAATAAATACTTAGTATAGTAAATTAAGTTAATAAACTTTTTTTTTTATAAAAACATTAAAGTTTAAGTAAAATATAGTAATTTTAACTATATTAAGCTAGTTTCATATACTAGTTTTATATAATAATTATTTAATTTTTATAATATAAATTATAAAATTTTTTTTTTTTTTTACTATTTAATATAATATAGTACATTTTTAGTTTTTTAGTACTTATTTAAATTAATATAAATATATAAAAGCTATTTAATTATTAATTATTATAAAATAAATACTTGCTAATACTAGTTCTAATATATATACTTATTTTAATTAGTTAATAAATATTTTATTAGGTTTAATAAGTAAGACTTTAGTATATTAAAAGTAAATATAAAAAGTAATTAATAAAATAAATTTAATTTATATTACTTAATAGATTTTTAATTTTAAAGTAACTATAAAAAATTAAAAGTAACTATAAGCTATTTAACACTTTATATTTATAGTAAATTCTCTGTATATATAATAAATACTTTTAAGTAGTATATTAACTACTCCTAAAAAAAAATAAGACTAAATAAAGTTTATATTTATTGTATTTTATAAGTGAGCTACGCACCCAAGCGAGCTGCGCATCTTAGAATTCACCAAAATATCGAAATTTTCCACCTTAATATCTCAACAACCACTTAATGATAAATTCTAAAAATTGAAATTTGAGCTTTCATATACACATTACAGCTTTCATGAGAGTTGCATAAACATTGGTTGAGTAGTTTCTGAGATATAGCGATTTAGGAGCCAAAACGAAGCCAAATCGCTATATCTCAGAAACTACTCAACCAATGTTTATGCAACTCTCATGAAAGCTGTAATGTGTATATGAAAGCTCAAATTTCAATTTTTAGAATTTATCATTAAGTGGTTGTTGAGATATTAAGGTGGAAAATTTCGATATTTTGGTGAATTCCAAGATGCGCAGCTCGCTTATGGAATACAATAACTTTATTTTATTTTATTTTAATGTATTTACTAAGTTTTTGTTTTTATAACTTATTACATGTATTTATACTACTTTTTCTAATTTCTAAACTTAATATAAAGTACTTTTTTTCTTAATTTAATTTTATACTATTTTATTTTAACTTTTTTACATTTTTTATATATGTTTTTATACTTCTTTTTTTATAAAAGTGCTTTTTTAGTTAAAGTTACTACTTTATTATAATTTATAATATTATTTTCTATTTTTTAAGCTTCTAGCTTAAAAGTTATTTTAATTTTTATATAAATAGTATAAAGGTAACTAGTTTTTTTATGTAAAAAGCTAAGTTATAAATTTTTTTTTTTTTTTTTTACTTAAAATTTTAAAAATAACTTAAGTAGAATTACCTTTAATATGAGTTTACTATTTAATAAAAAAAAGTTTAAAATCATAGTTTTTTAATACTATTATCTTATTCTTATTATTAAAAAGTAAATTAAATTTGTTTAATAAACTTTACTTTTAGTTATTATTTTAAATATATTAATTAAAATATAAAGTATAATCTTATTATATTGTGTTTTAAATAAAATTAATTTATTAAAAAAAAATATTAGTAATTAAAGTGTGTATAAAATAATTTATTAGTTTATTAATATTAAAAAAAAGGACTTTATATTTATAAATATTACTTTCATTCGAAATTAGCTTAAATAAATTCTTAAAAAAGAAAATACTTTTTTAAGAGTTAGCTTTTATAAATAAAGTTTAAATTAAAAAAAAATTATTAAATTTATTTATTTTATATACTATAACTTATAGTATTTTTTTTTTAAGTTTATTACCTTTTTTTTTTAGTTTAAATAAAATATTCTTTAATAACTGTATTTTTTTAATTAGTTTTAAAACTTTACTTTAATAAGTTCTTTTTATAATTTTAGTTAATTAGCTTTAAAACCTTTTTTAAATTTTTAATTAGTTTTTATATATTATTTTTAGGTTTATATTTAGTTTATTTAATTAAATATTTTTATTAACATGTAAACATTTTATAATTTAGTATTTATTAGACTTTTTACTTTATATAGTTTTCTTTAAGTTTAATTTTTTTTTTACTAAGTTTAGTGTGTAAAGGTGTTACCTTAAATAGTAAAATATAAAATATTAAATAAAATTTTATATTTTTAAGTAGTTATAATTTATAATTTACAAGTTTAGTTTATTATTTAACTTTAAATAGTTCTAATTAAATATAATTTATTTTTTATAAAACCTTTTTTATTTTCAATTTTTTTTATAAAATAGAAATTTATATCTTTTTTTAAAAATTAGTTTCTTAACTTTAGATTTGTTCTTTTGCTATTTATTAAAGTATTTTTCTAAGTAATTACTTATACTATTTTTTAGTATATTAATTAAAGTTTTTTAACTTTTATATTTACTTCTTTTAATATATTTTCTAATTTTTATAGTTTTTAATAAACTATTATCTTAAAACTATAATTTATAAAAAATAGAAATTTTTTATAATTAATACTTTTGTAAAATTATATATAAATGTAGCTATTAGTAATAAGTTAACTTAGTTATTTTATAGTTTACTAATATATATTTATAAGTATTATTTTAATATTTAGTTTGTTTTATTTATTTATTTATTTATTTATTTATTTATTTATTTATTTATTTATTTATTTATTTATTTATTTATTTATTTATTTATTTATTTATAAATAAAAAAAGTTATTAAAAAATAGTTTTTTATTTCTAGTTATTTTATAAACATTTTCTAAAATATTAATATAAATAGTTTATTTTTATTTATAATAAACTTTTATAACATTTTATATTTAACTATTAATATTTTTGTAATTTTATTAACTAATTTATTAGTATTAAGTTTTTTATAAGTTAGTTTAAAGTATACGTACTTTATTAGTTAATTTACTATTACTAGTATATTATTATACTAGTATTCTTAGTATATTATTATACTAGTATTCTTAGTATATTACTAACGTTAGTAGCTTTATAATAAATTTTATTATAACTAATTTTTATAGTTTATTTACTAAAATTATGTAAACTTTTTTTTATATACTAAAATTATAACAGCTTTTATTAATATATTTTATAGTTTTATTAATTTTTTAGTGTTTATATATTTTTTATTAAATATTAGTTTTTAATTAGTTTTGTTTACAAATTATTAAGTATAAAAATAGTTTTATTTTTATGTTATTTTAATCATTTTTAGTTAAATATCTTAATTTGTTTTTTAAAGTATTTTTTAAAGTATTTTTTAAAATAACTATTAATTTAATATTTAAATATGTGTATTCTAGTTATTTATTTTTTTTATATTTTTAATATTTAGTTATAAATTTCTAGTATTTTTTTTTTCAAGTTAGTTTATTAACTAAATACATTAACTACTTTATTTTCTTTTTTTATAAAGTATTTAGTAATTAAAAGTTGCTAGAAGTTTTAACTATTAAACTTATTATTAATTTAACTTTTTAGTTGTTGTAAAAGCTATTAAGTTTTTATATTTTAAGTATATAATAATTTAGTATTATTCTTTTTAAATAGGCCTTTTATTTTTTAAATAGGCTTTTTATTTTTTAAATAGGCTTTTTATTTTTTAAATAGGCTTTTTATTTTTTAAATAAGCTTTTTATTTTTTAAACAGGCTTTTTATTTTTTAAAAGCTTAAACTATTACTAATAGTTTTTTATTATAAATGTTATAATTTAACTTAGTTATTATTAGTTTATATAATATAAAGTTTACTAAGTATAGTTTTTTATTTTTACTTTTATAATAAAATCGTTTTAATTATTTTATTTAATATGTTTATATAAATTTTTATAAATAACTTTAAATTAAACTATTTTAATATTAGTAGTTTTATAAATTATTATTTAGGTTCTTTAAATATTTAAAACCTTTATTATTTTTACTTAAAAAGTTAATTTCTTTTTAAAAATTTTGTTAAAAGTACTATTATTTTTAATTTTTTTTATAAATTATTAGCAAAATTTTATAAAACTTAAAAAAAAATTAACTTTTTTATATTTATTAAAGTTAGCTAAAATAAAATCTTTTTTACTTTATTAAAGTTTACTATAATTTCGTTTCTAAATATAATGTATTCTAAGAATTTAACTTTTGTTTAATAAAATATATATTTATTCATTTAAATATAAAGCTTATGTTTTTTAAGTTTTTTTAATACTTACCTTATATATTCTACGTGTTTTTAAAGTAATTTATTAATATATACTAATATATTATCTAAATATATAATAACAAATATGTTTATATATTTTTATAGTATATAGTTAATAATTATTTAAAATATTACTAGTTTGTTTATAAGTTTAAATAGTATAATTAAGAATTTAAATAGTTTATATTTTAGTTTAAAAGCTATTATTTATTTGTGTTTTTATACTATTCTACTTTAATACTATTTATTTTTAATATTAAATAAACTAAACAACTTAACTTTTTGTAGTTTATTTATAAACTTTATTATTAATAGTATAAAGTATTAATATTTTATTATTATGTTGTTAAGTTATTTTTAGTGAACATAAAACTATAATTTTTTTTTAGTATAAAAAGTGTTAGTAATACTATTTTATTTTTATTAACTTTAATATATTTTTTTTAAATATAACGTATTTTATGGGCGAGCTGTATAAACGGGTGAGCTATATACTTTATTAAGACTTTAATAATACTATTAATCACAGTACCATGCATCCACCTACTGACCTAGAATTAATTTCTTAAGAAGCTAGAATATAGCTTACTATCTATACTCTTAATATAGGTTAAATTCATAGTCTCTAAAATACTATATGTATTTATAATATACTTTTTATGAGCTTAAAGACGTGACGTGATAGAACTACCTTATGATATAATTATACGCCCAATTTAATAAAGCTTACGGTCTTTAAAGAGGAGGTAATAAAGAAGTATATTTTTAAGCTAAATTTAAGAGGATTTGCCTCTTTACTAAATGCTGTTTAAGAGATAGCTAATAAGTTACTAGCTAAGTAAGAGATAGACTTAATAGGTATAAATTAGCTACACACTTTCATTAAGCATACACCAGGGATTTAAATAAAGTATAATTAGAAACTAGATTATAAGTGTTATAAATAGGAAGAACTAGCTATCATATAAGGCTAGTTTAACCTTATACGTAATATAAAGGCTAAGTATAGTATATAAGATAAAGATATGTATAACTTTAACAAATCTAGTTTCCAAATAGGCATAATAACTTAATAGAAGGTTATTATAGGCTCTAAGAGACAGAGTTAACTAAAGGCTCTTTAGTTAGGTAATTATAAGTAAGTTATAGTAATCCTAGCTATTAGCACACTAGGGTTCGTGATTCCACTCTTTATTATCTATAAGAGTAAGAATTACCTTTTTATCTGGTACTAGGAACTTAGTATACCGCGTTAATAGCAATTTAGTGTCTCTAATAATAGCTGGACAATTAATAAGCTTAGTCTTACGTGGTTAAAGTACTTTAATATGTATATAAAGAAGTATAGTATTAGTATATACTAATTGTTAATTATTAATAGCCATAAGAGCCACAACTCTCTCGCATTTATAAAATACTATAAAGAGAATAAGATTATTACTCTATATATACCGGCACACTTATTACATATTCTGTAGTTACTAGATATGGGTTGCTTTTCGCCTTTAAAGACGGCCTATAGGCGCTAAGTTAAAAAGCTAATATATAATTAGTTTAATTATATTACTAAACTAGAGTTCTTACCAGCCTTCCGCGACGCATTTAACGTGTTAATTACTAAAAGTAATATCTAAAAAAGCTTTTAAAACACTAGCCTAGTTCTATTTAACTTAGATAAGGTGATATTAAAGCTTGATATTTAATTACACACGTTTATACTATCTACTAACTAAGAGATTACCTGGCAGTCAAAAACCCCTAAGAACTATTATAAATTTAGGTCGTAAATAAAGCTAATTACTAATAAGCTAGATAGCTTACTTTTTTCTTTAAAGAATAAATATTAATAGCTTATTAAAGGCACTCTTATAATAGCTTAAGAGATAGTGCTTATATATAATTACGTTACTAAGCTTAAAGTAGCTAATAAAGCTATATCTTAATAAAAGCAGCGTAAAAGAAAGCGTATCTAGAAAGAAAAAGCACTTAGCTTTAGTACTAGCTAGAATAAATCTACTAAGAACCCTTCTACTACGAGTTCTAGTAGTAAGAAGGGTTATAGAAAGGTAAGAGTAAATAGAGCTAAACTAACTTAAAGATATTATAATAACTACAGTAAAACTAGGCATAACACTTAAATATGCAAAATTAATAAAGATAGTACTATAGAATCTAGTAGTAATAAGAATAGTACTATAACTGATAGTACTGTTAAGTAATAATACTATAAATAATAGTATTTTAATAGGGTTTTAGTAAAGTGTATAGCTTATTTATTTATACAGCTCACTCATAAAATACATTATTATTATAGCTTTTTTTATTAATAAATTAAAAACTAATATAATAGTTTTAATTTTAAGTTAATTTTAAGTTTTAGTTTTCTTTTATAGTTTTAGTTTTCGTATTTTAGTAACTTGTTTTTAGCTTTTTTAAAAAACTATTTTTTAAATTTTTCTTAAATTTTTCTTGATATTTTAAAAGTATTATTATTAGTTACTATTTTTTTATTTAAATACTTACTTTAAGTAATAAATTCTATTTACTATAAATAGTTATTTTACTAATATTTTATATATATTTTTTTTAATTTATAGTAGAATTTTAGTATACTAGCTAGTTTTATTTAATATAAAATTTTTACTACCTAAATTTATTATTTTAATATAGTAGTTATTTAAGTAACTTACTACTTTAATAACTATATTTTTAGTTTTAAATTTAATTATTTTTTTACTAAATATTATTAAACTATTATTAACGTGTTTTATTTGTATAAGTTTATTTAAAACTTTTATATAAAAATTTATAGTTTTTAACTTATTTATTTAATATTAATAATTTACTAACTTTATTATTTATAAATATTAAAACATTTTTGCTGCTAATATATATGTTTATATATAATTTATTATTATTTATATATACTTATTATATAATTATATTATTAACTTTTTAATTGTAGTTATTAAGTAGTCTAGTTTTAATTTACTAACTTACTTATTTATTATTTATTCTTAGTTTTTAGAAAGTTAATACTTTTTTTTAAATGTTTTATAAATTTAATATTTATTTAGTTAGTTGTTTTTTATTAGTAATAATTTATATTTTATTTATACTTACTTTTTATAAGTTTAGTATTTTTATTTTAAAATGTTTTTTAAAACTGTAAGCTTTTTATATAGTTTTATTACTAGTATTTATTTTATATTAGTTTTTAATTAGTGTTTATATTTAGATTTAAAGCTTTTTTTTACGTTTATAAAAATTAATTTTATATTTTTATTAATTTCTTATTTATTTTCTAGTTTTATAAAAACATGTTGTGTTCTAAATTTTTTAACTTATATTAAGTATTTTACTTATTTACAATTAATTTTTTATAGTATTATAATTTATAAACTTAATATTTTTTTATATATACTTTTTATTGCTATATTATTATTTTAAACTTATAATACTAGTAAAAAAAAATTTTAATTTATTTTAGTTTTAGTATTTTTACTAGCTAGTAATAAAGTATATTTTTTTTTAAAATATCTTTAGATAAATAGTTTTAAACTTTTTAGTTTTTTATATTACTTATTTTTTGTATTTTATAGTACTTATAAATATTTGTATATTTTATTTTTTAAAGTTACTTTTTAATACTTATTATTTAAACTTCTAATTTTGTTATATAAAGAGTTTACTTTTTTATTTTATAATTTTATAAAATTGTTGTAATTTTTTTGGTATTTATGTTATATTATTATATTACTATCTTTTTAATATTTATTTTTATTTTAGTTACTAGCTTACTAAGTTTATTTTTTACTTTTTAGTATAGTATTTTATATTCTTATTTTTAAGTAAAATATATTTTTGTAAATTTAGTAGTTATTTTACTATATTTATTACGTATTTTATTTTATATAACTTATTTTTTTTTACTTAAACTATAGTTACTATAAGTGTTTTTAGTACTTTAATTTAAATATAAACTATTTTAATATTAAGTTTTTTTATTTATAGTTTTTTATAAAGTACTTTTATTTTCTATACTATAAATAAGTTTTTTTTATATAGTATTTTATTTATTTTTATGTTTTTTAGTATGGTAATTATATGCTTTTATTAAAAAATATCTTATTTACAGTTTAGTTTATAAAATTATATATTTATGTATTTTTGTGATAACGGGCTCAGTCTTTACGTGTCGTTGTATGGATGTAGGTTGACGGGATAAGTTGGCTCTATTTCAGCTACACTAAGATGAGGAGAGAAGAGGTATAAAGGGGGCTCGCCCCTAAATAGGGCGGTGCATGGCCTGAGCGTGAGCTAGCCATGCTCCAAGCTCTGCGCTAGGTCATGGCTAGCATAGCCAGTCGCGATATCATGTGGCCTGCAGCGAGCAGAGCAAGCAGCACCGTTACATTACCCCCCCTCTAAGGGAGGCTCGTCCCCAAGTCTCTAGGTTACAGTCTCCTCCTTGCTGGTCTCTGTACTACTCTTGTCTTTAAAGCCGCCTTGTCGTTCTCCTCTGTTACGTCCAGGCTCTCCTCTGCTTCGTACGCTTTCAACCAGGCGTCTAGTCGTGCCGGCGGTCCTGCTTTCTCTGGATAGGCCTTGTGGTAGTCTCTTACCTTGTATGGGGCGCCTATAAAGCCTTGGGCGTTGTACCAGGTAGGATCTGGGTCATGAGCTAGCCAGGATGCTTTGTACTGTAGTCGGCCATGGAATAGGCGGCTATCAAGGATTTCCTGCACTGGCCACTCGGGATGCCCGTTGATCTCGATAGGCGGTTCCTTAGGTTCAATTTGGCCAGGCAGTGGGCGAGTAGAAGCCTTCCGTAGGCGGTCTGCGTGGAAGACGTTAAGCATGCGCATGTGCGACGGCAGCTTAAGGCGATAGGAGTGTCCCTTCATGCCTACAATAGGATAGGGTCCGTACATCTGCTGGTCAAGCTTCTGGCTAGGTCGGCTAGTGGTGAAGCCCTTAGGTGTAACGTATACCTTATCTCCTGTAGAGAAGTCTGGCTCGCGGCGCTTCTTATTAGCCTGTCGAGCCTGTCGCTCTTGTGCTTAAGCGATCCCTTGTTGAGCTATCTCTGTAGCTAGCTTTACCGCATCGTGGCGAGCTTTAGCGTAGCTCTGCGCTTCCTCACGTGACATCTGTTCGCAGACTGTAGTAGATGCCTTCATACGTTCCTCCCAGTCCTAGTGATAGATTGGCTGGTGGCTAAACTCAATTTAATAGGGTGATAAGCCTGTAGTCTCATGCGGTAGAATTGCTTGGGTCTAGTCCATACAAGGCAGCAGGTCTGACCAGTTGTTTTAATGGTAGTTAACGAATAGGCGTAGGCGCTGGTTAATGTACTAGTTCAGGACCTTAGTATTCCCGTCAGTTTGAGGGTGATACGGCGTTGAGAGCTTTTGCTTAATTCCTATTAGTCAGCATAGCTCATCCATAAATGCTAAGGTGAACTAAGGATCGCGATTAGAGACTATTGACCTAGGCGGGCTAAATACTCGCTAGATATAGTAATAGTACATATTAGTTACTTAAGCGGCTGTAGTAGTCTTGTGGTAAGGTAGTAAGAAGTAATGCTTACTTAGCTAGTTCATAATAACAAAGGCATAGTTATATCCTTTCTTATCTAGAGAGAAGAACTTAAAGTCTATAGAGACATCTCACTATACTCGCTTAGGGATTAGTAGTAATTTAAGTAAGCCTAGAGTTTTATTATAAGATATATAGCTCTATCTATAAGCTTTATATATAGCTATATAGTTATCTATATCTTTACTTATATAGCTTTAGTAGTAGCGGTTATAAAGTAGCTTATCTATTTTTCTCTTATTTAAATAAGCAGTCACCTAGGTAGTATAGATAGCTTAAATAAGATAGGTTCTTAAGAAGTGTATAGTAGAAACTATTAGCTTATTATAATATATAAGAAGGCTTTAGTTAAGTTTTTATGCTAAGTAGTTACTAGAGAGGGCACGCTCTTAGAATGGCTGTAGACTCTTATAGCTATAGTTTACCTTAATAATATAATTAATTAGTAAGTGAGGGTTATTTAGGGGCGGTGAGGCTATAAAAGTATTAGTAATAATTACTTTAATTATATTAGTAGCTAGCATGTTTCTTACTAACAGCGTAGCTAGGTTATTACTTACGGTCTTAATAAAGCTAATATTAATTTATTCTACTAAAAGAAAGACGCGTGTTCAGGCTATTTTATTCTTATTTTTTTAGGTTTTTAATTCCTTTTACTTGCGTGAGAGCGCGTCAGCTATTATATTAATTATGCTAAGGCAATAAATAAGTATTAGGTAATAGTTTACTATACTTATTATCTAGTGTATTTAGTAGAAAGTAAGCTTTTGCTTTATAAAGAAGTACTCTAGCGCGTAATAGTTAGTTAAGGCATTAAATAACTTAGTAGTTTATAAGTCTATAAGCTATAAGTGCTATTCTTAGAGGCTATAGATTATAGCTAACATCTCTTTATTATGTATATTATAGTTTATCTAGGGCTTGCTTATAGTCTTAAAATAGAAGACTATAGGTTACTAGAGGTTATTCTCTTAGAGCTGTAATAGTATCTTTATAATAACTTTATTACTTACGTCTGTCTCCATGCGCGTTTAATGATAGAGTAAGTAGTAAACTAGAATATTATCTAATAGTATTAGATCTTTAGCTTGCTAGAAGGCTGCTAGCTTGCGTTTACTAAAGGTGTACTATATATTCTTCTTAAGTAGCTTAGTAAGCAGTTAGATAATACATCTATAGTCTCTTAAGAAAGCTTTATAGAAGTTATAGAATTCTAGGAAGGATTACAGGCTTTTAACTAATGTAGGTACTAGCTATTTCTATACAGCAGTAATCTTCTCAGGGTCCTTTTAGATCCCTTCTGTGCTAATAATAAGGCCTAGGAACTTTATTCTAGTAATAGTAAACTTACTTTTCTTAATGTCTACCTAGAGGCTAGTGTTTTAGAGATATCTTAGTATCTAAGTAACATACTCCTCATACTATAGCAGGTCTTCAGAATAGATTAGAATATTATTAAGGTAGGTAGTATAGAAGTTATTAAGTAGGCTATAAAGCACCTTATTAATATAATACTAGAATATAGTAGGGCTATTATAGAGACTAAATAATAGCACGTAGTACTTATAGTTTCTATACTAAGTATAGAACATAGTTAAATCCTCTATATCCTTATTTAGATATATATAATAGAAGGCCTGTTATATGTTAAACTTAGTAAATATTCTTGCACATGCTAGCCGGGTAAGGGTCTCCTGAATCAGCAGGATTAAATAGGCGTCTTTTTTTATAATAGTATTAAGCTTATAATAGTCAACATAGAAGCGCTATCTTTCTTTAGGCTTCTTAGTAAATAGTACTAAGAAAGTATATAAAGCATTACTGTAAGTAATAACCCCTTATTAAAAGTGGTTATCTAAATAGGTCTTAATAAGCTATAGTTATTTAAAAGATATACTATATAGTAGGCTTAATATCAGCGTGTTCTTAGCTATTAGTTTAATATTATAGTTAATACCTTCGCGATACAGGGGCAGTATGTCTGAGTTTTTTTTTAAGAAATAAACCTAAGTCATACCGGCGTAGCTAAGGTAGAATAGTTTTTACTTAATAAGCTACTAAAGTTCCTCTTCTCTTGTAAGGTTCTTATTTAATTAATAGGGCCCTTCTAGCGAAGCTTTTATTAAGGGGTTTCTAGAGTCTTAGAAAGAGAGCTTTAGGTCTAGTAGGCTAAGCTTATCTCTATAGTCCTAAATAAGCTTATTTACTTTATAAACGCTAGTGTGCTCTAGTATAGTTTCCTTTTATTATATATATATTATAAAAACAATAGCTTTTATAGTATTAATTTTAAGGCCTGCCTTAGAGAGGTCTTCGCGTGAGATAGGCTAAAAATAAAAAGTTTACTTACTTAACTCTAGCTGCTGTTATAAGTAAAGCTACTCTTTTATTTTCTTAAAATTCTTTTACTATACTATACGCTAAAGCGAGCGCTAAAGTAGCTTATAGGTATATTATAAAATTACTATATTTATTAGCTCATTACGTCAGTTAGTATTAGCTTAGTGTGAGGGGTTAATTTTAGTTAATAAATTTTATATTAGAATAATAATATTACGCTTATAGTTAATTAGCTTATTATCTAGCTATTTAAGTGCTTACTTTTTATAGTTAATTAAAACACCTATATCTTTAAAAAGCTTATGGCTAATTATAAGGTTATAGTAACTAGTATTATAAAAAATAAAATAGATTAGTAGGTAGTAATTATCTAGTACTAGATCTACCTAAAAGTACTTATCTACTTATCTATTTAGTCTGTTATTATAGCTAGCTAGGGGGATAGATTTTATTTAGTAAGTTTTTATCTTAAGCCCTTTCTTAATAGCGTGTATATATTTTAGGTGTACTAGAATAAAACTACTAGCTTTAGTATTAAGAAAACTACTTAGCTTAATAGCTAGTTTACTAATAGAGATATAATAAGGCAGGGTAAGAGTAAGTCCGCTAAATAGTAGTTAGTAAGAGTTAAATTAGCTAGTAGCTTTAGAGAGTAACCTTAAGAAAGAAACTTTTTCTAAAATAAGTCTTTCCCTAATAGTTCCTTTATAATAAGCTAAAACTTCTTATTATTACTAGTGTCTTAAGGTGTATAGAGTTTTTTATTAATATCTATAAGCTTAATTACTTTAGCTATAGCTTAAGTAAATAGTTAATAGTCTTTTATAAAATAGCTAGGTTTTCTATAATTATAGTAACTAGCTAGCTTAAGGATAAGTATTAGTAGAATAGCAGTAATTACTATATAAGTTAAGCACTTAGTTTCTAAATAAAATTACTAAGTTAGTAGTAGCTAAGTTCTCTTAGTTTTTTTATTAATCTATTTAGTAGCTTTCCTGGTGCTGAGAACTAGCTCTCTAGTAAAGTCTTAAACTAGGTTTATATACTTATTATATTAATTATAATATTACTATTAGTAGATGCCTATCTACGTATGTAGAGCATCTAGGAGCTTCTTATAAAATTCTTTTACTTATTAGTCTACAGATAAGCTATATTCTTAAGCTAAGTAAAAGAAATTACTTTAGAATATAATAAAGTTAGTAAAGTCTCTAAGGTAGAGCTTTTAGAAATTATAATAAACATTAAGTCTCTTATATAGGTTACTGTATGTCTTTTTTAGGTAATTTATTATATACTAGTAGCTAACTAGCTGCTCACTCTCTTTTACTATATATATTAATATTAAAAAGTATTAGTTAGCAGGACCCTCTATATATATATGTATATAAGAGATAATATTCTTCTAGGTAGCTTACTTACTAGCTCTAGTAAACTAGTCTTAATTAGTACATATCTTGTCCTTTAGGACATCCCTTTATTAATTAAAGGTAATATCCTTACTATTTTTAAGTATTAGTAGATTAGGAAATTAGGCTGAGTAGCTATTATCTTAATAGCTACCTATAATAGATATAGCTAGTAAAGTAGCTAGTACGTAAGGTAATACTTAAAAAGTTTAGTTATTAAGATTTTCTATATTAGAACTATTATTAGGTCCTATAGCTATATAGCTAGCCTAGTTCTAAAAAGTTTATAATAGAGCTATAAAGCGTGTTTTTTTTACTAGTATTAATAATAGCACTAGGCTAGCCTTTACAGAGAGGAAAAAATATATATTATATATAGATTTCTTTATCTATATCTTTAGTATTTTAATTTTATTCTCTTAATCTGCTACGTGCTTAAGTGTGTTATTTAATAGCTAATAAAGCTTAGCAAGCTTATCTCTAATCTTATTAAGCTTAGTTTCAAACGTGTTAAGCGCTTTTCCTAGTATATTAATATAGTTATAATATATAAATACTTTGAGATAGCTACGCTCTAGCTTGCTAGTAATTATCACTTAATTAAGAATTATTAGAGTAGAAAGCGTAATCTCTATTTTCTAAGACTTATAAATATTAGTTTCTTAAGTAGTGCTCTTAGTAGTAGCTATAAAGAGTTTTTTATTATATTATACCTAAATATAAAGCTTCTTAATAGTGTAGTTTTCTCTAATTACGTTATTAAAGTAATACATAGCAGCACATCTAAGCGACTTAGGAATAGACATGTAATTATTACTAGTAGCTATTACCTTAAGATTAACCCTTATCTCTAGTGTCAAGAGCTTTCTTATAGTTCTAATTTATTTATTTTTATATATGTATAGAGCTTCTGGCCTTTAGTAGGATAAAGTAATTAGCTAATTCTCTAGCATAAAGAAAGTAAACTAGTAGTGCTTATAAAGATCAGTTTCTCTAGCTGAAAAAAAATAATAAAAAGAGAGAAAAGAGTTTACTAGAGCTTTTATAGCTCTCTTTTAACCTAATAGATATGTTATTTATTACTATAGGTTTTTTAGTTATCTGTTAAGTCACTTTTAAGGCCTACTATTATAGAACTTATATAGGCTATTACTTAAGGTTTTAATTACCTACTACTATAGGGCTTTCTGGTGGAGATTATATAGTTAATAAACTAACAACTCAGCATAATCATGTAATTAATTCTTTAGGTGCGGTTATTAACGAATTAAATACTTAAGTTAATTATATAGGTTAACCTTAATATTATGTTACTATTATCTAGCTAAGTTAAATTAATTTTAGTGTAATATAATAACGGGCTCAGTCTTCACGCGTTATTATATGAATATAAGTTAATAAAATAAATTAGCTCTATTTTAGCTATACTAAGATAAGAAGAGAAGAGATATAAAGGGGGCTTATCTCTAAATAAAGTAGTATATAGCTTAAGCATAAGCTAGTCATACTCTAAGCTCTGCACTAAGTTATAGCTAGTATAGTTAGTTATAATATTATATAGTCTACAGCAAGCAAAGCAAGCAGTACCATCACAATTTTTATATTTTTATAGTTATTAAATAATTACTTAAGTTTTTTACCTTTTTTTATATATATTAGTATTAGTAATTATTAATAATTACTATTTTTTAATAGTTTTAAGTAATATATTTAGTTATTTTTTTTTTAATTTTGTTTTTAGCTTAGTTTTTAACTTTTTATAATATATAATAATTAATAGTTATTTTTTTTTTAATTTTGTTTTAACTAAAGTTGTTTAAACTCTATTATATATTTAGCTACTAATTTTTTTTACTTAAAAAGCTATATCTTTTAAATTACCTTTACTTTTTTATTAATTGTTTTAAATATAATTATTATTTTTACTTATTTATTTTATAGTTTCTAAAAACCTATTTTATATTTTAACTATAATTTTTTATTTTTTTTTACTTTTAGGTTTAGTTTTTTATAGTTTAAATAATATTTTATTAAAAGTTTAAATTATTTTACAGCTTTTTTTTATGTTTATTTTAGTTACTAAAATTTAATTTTACTTAATTACAAATAATTTTTAATTAAATTTATTATACAAGTTTATTATTATTATGAAAGCTTTAAGTTTTTTTTATTAAACTTAGTCAAAAAGTAAATTTTAGCTTTTATTTAATTTAAGTTTATTATAATTTAGTTATTACTTATTATAATTTTACTACTATTTAAACTTATTTCTAAAAAACTTGTTAAGCTAATTTAATTTTAAGTATACTACTAGTAGTAAATAATAGTTTTAATATATTTTTACCATTATTATTACTACTTAACTTACTATTAAAATTTTTTATTATTATTATACTAAGTTATTATAAACTTAGTATTAGTTGTTTTTTATTAAACTTAATTTAATGTTAGCTTTTTAATACTTAATAAGTAGTTACAATATTATAAAGTAAATACTTACTAATTTTAGTTTTAATATATATACTTATTTTAATTAATAAATAAATAGTTTACTAGTTTTTTTACTTACTAATATTTAATAAAGCTTATTAAGTTTAATAAGTAAAGCTTTAATAAATAAAAAATAAATGTAAAAAGTAATTAATTTATGTTACTTAATAGTTTTTTAATATAAAAACAATATCTTAATTTTAAAGTAATTATAAAGTATTATAAAAGTACTACATATAAAAAGTTAAAGGCTTAAAAAAAAGTATTAATTAATTACTATATATAGTACTAAGTAACAATTTAAAATATTACGTAAAGAAAAGAAATTTATAAGTAGAAATATTTAGAATAAAAACTTATATATTAGTATAAAACTAATATATACACACGTAATATAAATAAAAGTTTATAAAAAAAATTTAATAAAAAGCTTTTTAGTATGTTTTAAATAGTTACTATAATATAAAAAATTAAAAGTAACTATAAACTATTTAATACTCTATACTTATAGTAAATTTTTTGTATATATAATAAATACTTATAAGTAGTATATTAAATACTACTAAAAATAATATTTATACTTAACCTTATTTTCTGGATTTTTGTTTATTTATAAAGTTTTTATTCTTATAACTTGTTACATGTATTTATACTACTTTTTATAACTTTTAAACTTAATATAAAGTACTTTTTTTTAATTTAGTTTTTTATTTGTTTATTTTAACTTTTTTATATTTTTTATACAGTTTCTTATACTTTTGTTACGTAATAAAAGCTTTTCTTAATTTAAAGATATTAAATAGTAGTAAAGTCTAACTAAAAATAAAATTTAAAAACTTAGTTATTAGTTTTAGTTAATTACTTTAACATAATAGAGCTTTAAAATAGTAAAAAAATAAAAACAAGTTATTAGTAAAGTTAAAACGTTTTATTAATTTAGAATATAGTATATATAAAACATTAAGTAACTATAAAAAGTAAAATAATATAAAAGAAAATGCTTTTTTATATAGTTTTAACTTTTAGTAGTTATAATTAATTAACTTTTAATTAAACTTATTAAGTTAATTAGTAATAACTTTTTTTAATTTATGTAATTTAGCTTAAATTACTTTAAATTTTTTAAATTACTTTTCTTATAATTTATTATGTATTTACTTAACTTTTCTTTTAATAAGCTCTTTACTAATTTAGTTTTTAATACTTATTTTTAACTACTTTTAATTAGTGTTCTAAACTCTAGTAATATTGTATTTACATTTATATTCTATAATCTTATTATATTATTAGCTTAAGTATTTTATACAGTTTTGCTGTTAAGTATTTACTATATATAGTATTTAATACTTTCTTTTTAACTCATTAGTTTACTACTAAAAGTTTTAGTTTTTTATAACTATTTATATGTTATTATTTAGCTATGTTTTTGTAATATTATGTTTTATAAGTTATACTCTCTTTTTTAAGTTTTTAACCTAAAAGTCTATATATTTATTTTTATATCTTTTTTTCATAAAAAAAAGTCTATGTTTTTTAATATATTATAAGCTAGTCTTTTTTAATATTCTATTTCTCATTCTAATAATACTTAAGGCTAAGTTATTAACTATATACTATTATTATTTTATGAATTTAATTTATATTTAAAACTATTAAATACTATTACTATATAGAAACTGTTATTATTATAAGTAATAATACTTAATTAATATTTTATCTAGCTATTATTTTAAGTGTACTTATTATAGTTTAAAGTACAATTTTATAGTAACTTTAAAAGAATTTAAGAATATAAATTCTCTTAAAATAAACTTTTATTGTTAACTTTTTAATACTTAATTTTATTATAATAAAGTATTTGCTTATAAAAAGTATTTAATAAAGTAATTACAGCTTCTTAAATACTATTATTTTAAAATAGTTTTTTATAAGCTAGCTTCTATTAAAGAGCTTAAGAAATTAGAAAAAAAAGAAAAAAAAGTAAAATTTTATAATAGTAATCTTTTGCCTTTAAGTACTTTACTTTTTTAAATTTATTTTTAAATAACACTTTTTTTCTACTATTAGATTAGAAAGATGCTTAATTTTTTTTATTCTAGAATCTAGTACTTATAAATTCTTAAAGTAAAACTAGTTAATTAGCTAAGTATAATACTTTATATACTTAATTAATTTTTATGTATTTTCTTTTAGTTTATAGCTTTTTTATTAAGCTAAATACTTTTACTAATACCTAAACTTTTATAACTTAAGAATTTTACTTACTTTTTATTTAAAATTACTATTTAGTTTTAGCTAAACTTTTTTAACTAGTAGTATATTTAGTAGTACTAGTTCTAAAAGTAAAATATAAAATATAAAATAAACTTTTTTTATTATTTCTAGTAATTATAGTTCATAATTAACTAGTTTTATTTAAATGTAATTTAGTTTTCTTAATAGTTTTTTCATTTTAAAATTTCTTTGTAGTAGAAAAACTTAATTTTTTTTTTTAAAAGTTAGTTTTTTAACTCTAAACTTATTAGTATACTTTTTAGTTTATAAGTTTTAGTAAGTTATTTTATTTTATATTTTTTTATATATTATTTAAAGTTTTTTAACTTTTTTATAAATATTTACTAATTTATTTTATAACTATTATAGTTGTTTATAAGTAAATAATTTATAACTATAGTTTATTAATATATACTTTTAAATACTACTTTAATATTTAATTTATTTGTTTTATTTATTTATTTATTTAAAGATAATAAACTGTTAATAGCTTACTATTTAATTTTTTTTTATAAATAAACGTATTTTAAAAAAATTAAGTAGACAACTTACTTTTATTAGTTATAAATTTTATAAGTATTTTATACTTTATAATTAAAGTTTATAAAACTATATAAACTAATTTGTTTACTAAAAGTTTTTTATACATAAGTTTAAAATATACGTATTTTATATTTCTATTAATAATTACTAATATTATATTATATGTTTATTTTAGTTTTATGTTCTAGATTCTAGTACATTTATAATAAAGTCTATTAAAATTAATTTCTATAGTTTCTTGGCTGTAGCTAGTAGTTATAGTAAACTATATAATTTATATTATTTTAGTTTATTTTTATTATATTTTAAGTAATTAGTAAAAATCTTCTTAATTTCTTAGTATTTAGGTATAGTAGTACTATAATTTTCTTAAATTAATTTTTTTTTTAAATTTTAATATATAAATAAGCCTGTTTTATTAAATAAGTTTATTATTTTTAATATACTATATTAAGTTTGCTAGTAAATAGTTTATTTTTAACTAGCTTTTAATTTATTATTTTTAGTTACTTTTAACTTAAGTAATTATTACAATTTTTATATAAATATATTCTAAGAGTTTATTTAGGTTTTTTTTTAAATACTATGTTTTAAACTAGTTTTATTTTACGTATATAATTATATTATTAGCTTAAAGTATTAGCTATACTATTATTTTTCCATTTTTTATAAAGTATTTTAAAATTAAAGATTATAAGTAGCTTTACTTATTATACTTATTATTAATTTAACTTTTTTATTATAATAAAACTTATAAGATTTTTATAGTTTAAGTAAACTACTGTTACGGATGATAACGGGATGACTACTAATTCAGTTAGAAAAGTAACTATACCTAAAGAGCTAAGGGAACTAGCGGTAACAGCTAATAAGACTTTAAAATAAAAACATATATTTAAGCTTAAAAAAAAGAATTATAAGTAAGTATAGGACGTATTGGCATAGGCTAAAATACAGGCTAAAAAGCGAGAATAAAGATATAGAACTATATGAGAAGATTCAGAGCATTCTGTTACATAATAAAAAGACTTAGTAGTTAGAGATATTAGAGAAATCTAAAGGCTCTAACATCTTAAATAGCCTCTAGTAGTATTTAATATACTTTTAACTAGTATATAATATACGTATAAAGGATTTATTATAAGTATAAGACATTAGACAGCTCACGGTTACTTTTAATTCTTTATAGTTACTTTAAAATTAAGATTCATACCTTAAGTGGTATAGTCTAAAAAACTATTTTATTAAATCTTAACTTATTATATTACTTTTTTTTATCTCTACTGAGTTAACTAAGTTCTACTAAGTCTAATAAGCTATCTAATCCAGAAATAAGAGAACTAATTAAGAGTTATATAGTTAATTAAACAGCTAGTTACTAGTATAATTTATATTAGTAAGTTAGTAATCTATAATATTATAATTATCATCTAAAAAAAGTAAAAGAAGCGGTTAGATAGATTCTAATAATTAATTATTAAATATTTATAACAACCTACTATAAGGACGAACAGGAACTTTATTTATTAAAAGAAAGTAATAATAAAAAAGAAGTTATAGTAAGATTTTTATCCATAACTAGAAATATATCTAAAGAAATAAAGAGTGTATAATAAATTATTTAGAAATAAGAAATAGCTATTATAAAACTATGTAACACTCTAGTAGACTTATAGCAGTAAGTTAGAATAAACTAATAAAAAAAAATAGTAAAGATATAGCTTTTTAAAAAGTTTAATAGTAACTAAAACAAACTCAAAACTTTTATAGCAATAATAGACTTATACTATTATTTTAATTAAAAATTATTTTTAACTAATTAGAATTAAATTCTGGTAGCTGGTATAAACATGATAGGTAGAGCTATATAATAGTTTAAGCTATTAATAAAAAACTATCTAGTTAATAGAAACCCTAACTTAAAAGCAGTAGAACTAGTAAATTATAATAGTAATATATAACAAGCCTTTAAAAGTTACGAATATTTTAAATAAGAGATAATTATTGTCTTTAAGAAAATTAATAAGAAGATTAAAGTAATTTAGAAGCTTTAATAGCTTAAGCAATAAACATTAGCAGCTAACTATATAATAGAGTTTAAATAAATCTAATTATAACTTAATTAGGTAAACTAACTATTGGTTATAATATACTATAAAGGATTAAAAAATAGAATTAAAAACGAGATCTCTAGAGAAAAACAGCTAAGTATCTTACTAGAAATTATTAAATAAGTAATAATTATTAATAATTACTAGTATTAACAGAAATAAGAGAAAAAAGCATATGGGAGACTAGTAATCTATATACCTAAAATAAAAAATAAAAAAATAACTAAACCTATAATGAAATAGATATTAATATTAAATAAATATTTATTAGAAAAGGGTAAGAAAAGTGAGTTAAAAAATAAATAAAACGCTATGTACATAAGGTTTATCTAGAATACAGAAAACAAAAACACTTTATTAAAAACTATAAATAATAATAATTAGATATTAAAAAAGCTTATGTTTAGACTAAAGCACTAAAGGAGATTAAAATAGTTATAATCTAAATAAAATAGGTATAAAACATAATAACATAAAAAGCTATCACATAATAAATTTAGAAAAAGTAATGTTAAATCTATAGAAATTATATATATCTTAAGTAAGAATATAAAATACTATATTAATAAGTTAAAAATTATTTAGTAGGATGATTTAATAACATAATTACTATAATACAAAAAGCAGTAGTTCAATAATATAATACCGAAACTAAGAAGAAAATATAATAATTCTATAAGATTATAGAATAGGAAGGCGGACCCTTTTGGAAAGAAAACTAAAAGTTTAAATAAAAAAGAAATCACAAAATAGAAGAAGGAAAAGAACTTATGTTTATAATAATTATACAATAAATACACCAGGGATACTACTAGATATATGGGTTAAAATACTATTAAGAAAAATACTATATTACTAGATACTAGGAAGTTATCTTAGGAGATAGAATATATAAATACTAATAAGTACTATAGTCAGCAGGAAATAAGTAATATAAAAAACTAAATAAATAAGAATTAGCTATATAAATAAATAAAATCTATAAATAAATATCTATATTAGTTATAATTAATATAATGTACTACCACCCTGTTAGATATCTAGAACTAGGATAGAATTAAAATAGAAAGAAAGAAAAAATCTCTTTACTAATTCTATAAATACAAAATAACAACACCGTAGAAAGGGTAATAAAACAGAAGTGCTAGATATATATAGTACTAAATTATATAGAAATAAATTATAAATAAAACAAACACGCTATACGTATTAAAAAACTAAAAATAAAAAAGGTACTATAGTAACTAGCTAATAAGAAAGAACTTAATCTATAGTAAGAACTAGTTTATATAAACTTAGAAAATAAACTACAGAACCCAAACATAAATTAATATAAGTAATTATTATAGGATAAGTGCTAGATAGAATGTTAATTATACTAAACTAAATACTATTAAAAAAAATAGTTAGCTATAAAATCACATAAGAAACTCACATATCAAGAATATTTTTTAGAATAGAAATGTTAGGATTATAGAGAATAAATTAATCTATAAACTTAAAAAAAACACACTAAAGAAGTGACTGCTACTTAGGAGTTAATTATAAATAAAAAACCAAAAAGCCAGTAGACTATAACTAAGCTACTAGAAAGCTAAAAACTAAAGATTAGAAAAAATATAACGCTTATATATATATAACTAAACTAAAGAAGATATAAGAATAAGCTATATATAAATATATATATTAATAGTAATTAGACACTAGCACTCATAGACAGTAGGGCTAGTAAAATACTTATATTAAATAAATAAATATAAAAGCACTAAATACTGACTAGAGTTTTAGACAAACATATATAAGTAAAATACATAAATAATAGTCTAATAGTATTTAGAAAAAGGTTTAATTAATCTTAAAATATAAAATATAACTATTTAGGTAGCAGGTTACAGGGATAACTGTCACATTAAAATTATAAATTTAGATAATAAGAATTTTATCTTAGGATAGGACTAGCTAGTATAATAGAACCTAACTATTAACTAGAAAAAAAAAACTATAGGAATTAGAAGTAACTACCATAGACAGTAATAATAAGCTATAATATATAAAAAAAAAAATACTTCACGATACCACGTTTATTATGCTAAAAGAATATAAGAAGAAATTTAAAGAATAGTTCTTTAAAGAAGCTAAAGACTAATTACTAGAGTACTAGAACTAAGACTATAAAATTATACTTAAAGAGGAAATAGATTTAAAACCAAAACCACTATACTAGCTATCTATTAATTAATAAAAAGAATTACGACGGTATTTAAATAATAATCTAAAAAAGAGATATATTTAAATAAGTAAAAGCAAAATAGCATTACTAATACTCTTTATACTAAAGAAAAATAGTAAGTTATAATTATATGTCGATTATAGACACCTTAATAAAGCTATATTAAAAAATTATTATCTAATACTACTAATATTAGAACTTATAAATAAACTCAGAGGAGCCAGGTGGTTTAGTCTTTTTAATATTAAAAATAAATATTATTAAATATAAATAGCTAAAGAACACAAATAGATGATAATATTTAAAATAAGATATAAATTATTTAAATACTTAGTTATGCTATTTAGACTTACTAATATATTAATAACATTCTAGATAATTATTAACTACATACTAAGAAAATATCTAGATGTATTTATAATAGTATATTTTAATAACATACTTATATATATAAATAGGACGCTAAAAGAATATATTAAGTATATTAAGAGAATGCTATAAAAGCTTAAGGAACACAAGTTATATATTTAAACAAAAAAAAATATATTCTATAGGACAGAAGTTAAGTTTTTAGGGTATATAGTATCTAGAAATAGAATAGTAGTTAATCTAAATAAAGCTAAAGATATTTTATCTTAGCTAATACTAATAAACATAAAAAAAGTTTATTCTTTCCTTAGATTTATAGGGTTCTGTAGATAATTTATTAAGAATTACTTAAAAATCACATCACCCTTAACAGAATTACTTAAGAAAGATTAATAATTTAAGTAGAAATAACAAAAAAAAATTACATTCAGAATATTAAAAGAAATATTCTAATAACTATTAATATTAAAGATATTTAACTTATGACTTTAAGTAGAGATATATGTGGACGTATTAAATAGAGTTATTAAAGCTATTCTATTATAAATATAAAATAACAGACGTAAATATTTAGTAGATTTCTTATCTTATAAACTTATAACTACTAAATTAAATTATGATATTTATAATAAGAAACTATTAGTAATAGTTTAAGCATTTAAAAAATAGAAACACTACTTAGAAGGAGCTAAATACTAGATTATTATATATTTAAACTATAAGAATCTAACAGCATTTATAATAACAAAGAAGCTAAATTAATAATAAGTTAGATAATAGAAACTAGTTTCTACCTTTAACTTTTAAATACTTTATAAATTAGAAAGAGAAAACATAGTAGTTATTATACTTAATTAATAAATAGACTATATAAGAGATATACTAGAGATTTATAATATAATACTTAAATAAAAATAGAACGGATCTCTAGGAAGCTTATAACTAAATATTAAGACAATAGTCATTATCAAAAACACCTAGAAAAAATAAATAAAGGATTTTAATAATAGATAACTGTAATAGAACCTGGATTAAGAAATAATTTATATATTAAATATATTATAAACTAAGCTTATTAAAGATTAACACTTAGCTAAAATGTATAGACATTAAGGAATTAAGAAAACTATAAAACGAATTAACAGACATTTTTAGATTCCTAGAATATAAAAAAAGGTTAGAACTATTCTTTTGGAATGCATTAAATGCAAAAAGAATAAAGTATTAAGATATAAGAAATACGGACTTATATAACTAATTCCTTTACTAGACTAACTATAGGAATTAGTTATAATAGACTTTATTATAGAAATACTAATAATAACTACCTTTTAAGGCTAATAGTATGATATGATACTAGTTATAGTAAACTAACTTATAAAGTATATATACTTTAAACTAATACACACAAAGGTTAAAGCAGATGAATTGGCGATATTACTAATTAAACTATTAATTATATAATATAGACTATTATAAGAATTTATTATAGATAGAGATAAATTATTTATATTAATATTCTAAAAGACGTTTATAAGAAAGCTAGGGGCTAAATACTATCTCTTAATAGTATTTTATTTATAAATAAATAAGCAAACAGAATAAACAAATCAGACATTAGAATAATATCTATAAATATATGTTAATAAATAGTAAGATAATTAAATTAACTTACTACTGATAGCTAAGTTTATATATAACTCTATAAAGTTATTAACTACTAGAAAATTACTATTCTTTATAAATTATAGTTATAAGCCTACAGCTTACCGAGAACTACGAAAACTAAATAAGATATTAGAATTAATAAGAATAAAGATTAAGAAGTTATAGTAATTTTATTAAGAAATAGTAAGAAAAATTACTCAGAAAGGAAACCTTAGCAAGCAATAAAAAAATAAATTTAAAATTAAGAGACTAATTTTTAAGAAGGGGGATAAAGTTTTCCTACTATAAAAAAAATTTAAAAATTAAATAACCATTAAGAAAACTAGATCACATTAAATTAGGACTATTTAAAATTAAATAATAAATAGAATCTATAAATTACAAATTATAACTACCTAAGAATATAAGAATTTATTTAGTTTTTTATATTTTGTTACTGGAACTAGCACTATAAAATACTAAACTATAGATAAGACTTAAACTTAAGAAAGATATTACTAAGTATAAAGTTTAATAAATCTTAGACTACTAGAAGTTTAGGCGTTAGTAAAAGTATTTAATTAAATAAAAAAACTACAAACCTAAAGATAATACGTGGGAATTAATTAGGAATTTAAGAAATAATTTAAAGCTAATTAACTAGTACTATTAGAGAAACTAGAAAGAGTTTACTTTAAGATTATATCTTAAAAATAAGGCGACTACAGGGCAGTCTAATTAAAGTTAAAGAACAAAGAAAATAAAGTAATAAGCTAAGAAGAAGTTTAAACTATAGATTATAGTATATAAATTTCTTAACTCTAAGAATAAGTCTCTTTTTTTTTAAGGACCTAAGCTTTATAAATTAAAGCTATCTCTTAATTAAATATTATTTTCTCTTTTAAATTAACCTTTGCGAGCTTATGATGGAGTTAGAGGGTATAAAAATAAACCTTAAAAGTATTTTCCTTAACTTTTTTAAGCTAACAGCAGAGTTTTATTTTATTATAATTAAAATAATTTTATTTTAGTTATAAAATAATTAGATTACACTTTACGTTGTGATTATTATAGATTGAGTAATAACTAGAACTTAAGTTTACAAGATAATTATTACCTTAATAAGAATAGTTTAAGTAAGGTGTTAGTATATAACGAGGTTTATTATAAATCTAAGAATCTAAATAATAAGCATGTATTAGAGATAACTTAAGACATATTATTATTAGAAAACTAGATAGAGAAAAAAGGAAGTTAAGGGTCTTATAATTTAAAATACTAAGTAGAAAACCTACTACCTTTATATTACTTATAAAAGAAAAAAACTATTTTCTAAGATAAAGACTTAGAAGAAGGGGATAGTGTTATAAACAGTAATAAAATAACTATTAATTTAGTTAGAAAGATAACTATACCTAAAGAGCTAAGAGAACTAGCAGTAACGGCTAATAAGACTTTAAAATAGAAACATATATTTAAGCTTAAAAGGAAGAATTATAAGTAAGTGCAGGACATATTAGCATAGGCTAAAATATAAGCTAAAAAGTAAGAATAAAAATATAGAACCATGTGAGAAGATTCGGAGCATTCTGTCACATAATAAAAAGACTTAGTAGTTAGAGATATTAGAGGGAGCTAGAGGCTCTAATATATTTAATAACCTCTAGCAGTATTTAATATACTTCTAACTAGTATATAATATACATATAAAGAATCTACTATAAGTATGAGATATTAAACAGCTTATAGTTACTTTTAATTCTTTATAGTTACTCTAAAATTAAGATTTATACCTTAAGTAATATAGTCTAAAAAACTATTCTGTTAAATCTTAACTTACTATATTACTTCTTTTTATCTCTATTAAGTTAACTAACTTCTACTAAGTCTAATAAGCTATCTGATCTAAAAGTAAGGGAACTAATTAAAAGTTATATAATTAATTAAACGGCTAGTTACTAGTATAATTTACGTTAGTAAGTTAGTAATTTATAATAACTACTATTTAGTATTATACTTTTTTAAAATACTCTCTTTATTTTTTTAAAGGCTAGAACTACTACAAGTAGCTTTTTATTATAAATATTATAATTTAATTCAAGTTTACTAAATTTCTTTTATATATAGTTAACTAGATATAAATACTTGTTTTAATATATCTGACTATATATTACTTTATACGTGTAATTTAACACATTAGTTTTTAAAATAATTAGTAATTTAAAATTAAATATTTTAAGTATTTGTTTTTCGAAAATTTCCGCTTAAGTTTCTATAATACTTTTTCTTAAAGTTTGTTTTATTTAAATTTAATATCTTTATAGGTAATTTCTACAAGTAGTACTATAATTTTTAAATAACTTTTTATAAAGTTTTAATAAATATTTATAAATTCTAAAAAAAATTAAATTTTCTTAACTAATATTAAGTATAGTTAGTTTATAATATTTTTAGCTTTACTAGGTTTTATAACTATTTCTTTTATAAAATAATAAATTTAAGAAAGTTTATACTTATTTAGTAAAAATAGTATTTTTCTAACCTTTATAAGTAAGTTATACTTTTTTAGCTTTTATAATAATTTTTTAACATTTTTTAATACTTTTTTAATATTTTTTTTAAGTAAATAAAAACATTATTTAAATAAGTTAGCTTAAATACATTTAAATATTTATATAATATATAGTTTATTATTACTTAAAATATAGCTAGTGCATTAATTAACCTAAGTAATATAATAAAATATTCAAATAATTTAAATTATATTTTAAGTACTATTAATTCTTTATACCTTTTTTTAATTTTTACTTTATAGTATTTCTTGTAAATATTAAATAGACTAAATTATATTACTTTTTAAAATTAATATATATGTTTTTAAATTAGTAATAATAAGTAATAATTTTTTATTATTATGTTATTAAGTTATCTAAAATCTACATATAATTATAGTTTTTTATTCTTTTTTAGTATAAATAATACTAGTAAAGTTATTAGGCCTTTACTTAATTTTATGTACTTTTTCTTTAAATTCATATTTAAATATTTCTTAAATTTCTTTTATTAATTTTAGTTGAGTTTATATATTTAGCTTAGTTTTTTTATTACTTCTTTTTAAAGTAGTATCTAGTAATTTTAGGATTTATATTTTAGTAAATTTTTCTTTAGTTTTTTTTAAATAAATCTTTAAATTTTTGATATTCTTTTAAAATAGTAAAACTAGCTATTTCTTATAATAACTATATTTTTTTAACATATAAAAGTCTAATATCCTTTAATTTTTATTTATATAAGTACGTTATTTACTTTAGAAAAATACTCTTAATTATAAAAGTTATTTTTTTATAATTATGTATTAGAATTTAGGTTAGTACAACTTTACACATAATTTATTAATTTATAATTATTTCTTTTTTTTTTAAATTAATAATTAAATTCTACTTAGTAAGCTAGTTTTATTTTAGAATTATATTTTTTTTTTACTTAAGTTAGTAATTTTAATATAGTAGTTATTTTTATAACTTACTACTTTTATAGCTACTATTTTAGTTTTTAGGTTAATTATTTTTTTCTAAAGTTTATAGTTTTATTATTTACTTTTTATAGTTTTACTAGTTTATTTATAGCTTTATATAGTATAGTGTAGTTATATTCTTATTTATTTAAAATAAGTATTTTATTTATTTTATTATTTATAAGTGTAAATAGCTCTTTTTCTTAAATATATACTTTTTAATATATTTTCTACTAATTTAGAAAACATTTTAATACTTAAGTATTTTTCATAATTTTTTTATTATTATATTACTTTTAAAAATAAGTTTACTACTTTTTTTTAGCTTTACTAGCTATATTATTAACTATATCTAGTAGTTAAAAACTATCTAGTTTTTTAAATTACTACTTAAAGTACGTTTAGAAATAAACTAATTTTATTATTATTATTTTTTTACGTAAATTAAATACTTTAATAAATAATAGTTATACTATAACTTTTTACTATATAGTTTTTTTATTTCTTTTTTATAGTTAGAACATTTCCATTTTAGGAAACATTTTATATATAGTAAGAGTTTATAATTTATATTACTTATATTCTATTTTTTAAGCTTTTATTATTTTTAATAAAATTTATATTTTATATAATATTAAGTTTAACTTACTACTTAATATTTATTACTTTATGAATTAAGTTTACTATTAAAAAACTTACTTATTATAATATTAATATTTTTTAGTTTTTGTTACTTTACTATTTAGTGAAGTATTTACTTTTATTTTATTTTATTTTTATTAAATTATATAGTATACTACTTTTATTTACAATTTTTTGAATAACATTTAAAACTATATAGCTAATATTTTTTATACTTTAGTGTTTTTTTTACTAGTATAAATTTTAACTATAATACTAGTAATTTTTTTTTAATTAATATCTACTTATTAGTTTATTTAAATTCTAATTTAATTACTTTAAACTCTAATACTAATAGTATATTTAATATTATTATATTAAAAAGACTTTTAACTTTTTTATATAATTATATTTATAAGTAAGTGGGCACCCTAACTGAGTGGATACTTTAAAACACTAAAATTAACTTTAATAGTAAAATAATTTATAACGTAGTAATAAAACTATAATGGTGCTGCTTACTCTGCTTATTATAGGCTATATAATATTATAATTAGCTATACTAGCTATAACCTAGTATAGAGCTTAGAGTATAGCTAGCTTATACTTAAACTATATACTACTTTATTTAGAGGTAAGCCTCCTTTATATTTCTTCTCTTTCTATTTTAGTATAACTAAAATAGAGCTAACTTATTTTATTAACCTATATTTATACTATAACATATAAAGACTAAGCCTATTATTATATTATACTAAGATCTTTTTAACTTGGCTGGATGATAGCAATATAATATTAAGATTAAACCACGTAATTAATAAGAGTGTTTAATTTATTAATAACTGCACCTAAAGGATTAATTATATAACTATACTAAGTTATTAGTTTATTAACTATATAATCTCTACTGGAAAGCTTTATAGTAGTAGGTAATTAAAACTCTAAGTAATAGCCTATATAAGCTCTACATAGTAGGTCTTAAGAGTAACTTAGTAAGTAACTAAAAGACCTACAGCAATAGATAACGTACTTATTAGATTAAAAGAAAATTATAAAAGCTTTAGTAAATTCCTTCTCTTTCTTTTATTATCTTCTTTTTATTAGAAAAACTAACCCCTGTGAGCACCACTAGCTTATTTTCTTTATACTAGAGAAATTAACTTTTATAAGCACTATTAGCTTATTTTCTTTATACTAGAGAATTAGCTAATTACTTCACTCTACTAGAGGCTAGAAGCTTTATATATATATAAAAATAAATAAGTTAGGACCATAGGAAAGCTCTCTATGCTAGAGATAAAAATTAATTCTAAAATAATAACTACTAGTAATAACTACACGTCTATTCTTAAGTCACTTAGGTGTACCGCTATATACTATTCTAATAATATAATTAGAGAAGACTATACTATTAAGAAGCTCCGTATCTAGGCATAATATAATAAGAAATTTTTTATAGCTACTACTAAGAGCACTACCTAGAGAACTAATACCTATAAGTCTTAAAAAATAGAGATTATACTTTCTACTCTAATAACCTTTAATTAAGTAATAATTATTAGTAAGCTAGAGCGTAGCTATCTTAAAGTACTTATATATTATAACTATATTAATACACTAGGAAAAGCGCTTAACATAGCTGAAACTAAGCTTAATAAGGCTAGAGATAAGCTTATTAAGCTTTATTAGCTACTAAATAACACGCTTAAGCGTGTAGTAGATTAAGAGAATAAAATTAAAATACTAAGGGTATAGATAAAGAAATCTATGTATAATATATACTTCTTTCTCTCTATAAAGGCCAGCCTAGCGCTATTATTAATATTAATAAAAAAAACACGCTTTATAGCTCTACTATAGACTTTTTAGAACTAGGCTAGCTATATAGCTATAGGACCTAATAATAGTTCTAATATAAAAAATTTTAGTAACTAAACTCTTTAAGCATTACTCTATATACTAGCTACTCTATTAGCTATATTTATTATAGGCAGCTATTAAGGTAATAGTTGCTTAGCCTAATTTCCTAATCCGCTAATACTTAAGAATAGTAAAGATATTACCTTTAATTAATAGAGAGATGTCCTAGAGAATAAGGTATATACTAATTAAGACTAGTTTACTAGAGCTAGTAAGTAAGCTACTTAGAAAAACATTATCTCTTATATATATATATATACAGAGGGTTCTGCTAACTAGTATCTCTTAATACTTATATATATAGTAAGAGAGAGTAAGCAGCTAGTTAACTACTAATATATAGTAGATTATTTAAAGAGAATATATAGTAATTTATATAAGAGACTTAATACTTATTATAATTTCTAGAAGCTTTACCTTAGAGACTCTACTAACTTTACTATATTCTAGAGTAATTTCTTTTGCCTAGCTTAAGAACACAGCCTACTTATAGACTAATAAGTAGAAGAATTCTATAAGAAGCTTCTAAACGCTCTGTGTATATAAATAGGCATCTATTAACAGTAGTACTATAACTAGTATAATAAGTATATAGATTTAGCTTAAGATTTTACTAGAGAGCTAGCTCTCAGCGCCAGAAAAGCTACTAAGTAAATTAATAGAAAAACTAGAAAGACTTAGCTGCTACTGATTTAGTAGTTTCGTTTAAAAACTAAGTGCCTAACTTATATAGTAGTTACTATTATTCTACTAATACCTATCTCTAAGCTAGCTAGTTGCTATAATTATGGAAAACCTAGTTACTTTATAAAAAACTACTAACTATTTACTTAAGCTATAGCTAAAGTAATTAAGCCTATAGATACTAATAAAAAGCTCTATATATTTTAGGATACTAGTAATAATAAGAAGTTTCAGCTTACTATAGAAGAACTATTAGGGGAAGACTTACCCTAAAGGAAGTCTTCTTTCTAAGGTTACTTCCTAAAGCTACTAACTAGTTTAACTCTTATTAACTACTATTTAGTAGACTAGTCTTTACTCTGCCCTGCTATATTTCTGCTAGTGGACTAGCTATTAAGCTAAGCGGCCTTTTTAATACTAGAGCTAGTAGTTTTATCCTAATATACCTAAAGCATATGCGCGCTATTAAGAAAGGGCTTAAGGTAAAGACTTATTAAATAGAATCTATTCCCCTAGCTGGCTACGATAATAGACTAAATAGATAAGTAAATGAGTACTTTTAGGCTGATCTAGTACTAGACAACTACCGCCTGTTAACCTACTTTATTTTCTGTAACACTAGCTGCCACGACCTTATAATCGGCTGTAAGCTGTTTGAAGATGTAGGTGCTTTAATTAACTGTAAGAAGCGAGCGCTTAAATGGCTAGATGATAAGCTGATTAACTGTAAGCGCGACATCGTTATTCTAACGCGAGGTCTATTAACTAAAATCAACCCCTTATACCAAGCTGATGCTGACTGACGTGATAAGCTGATGAATATGGCGATTCTGTAGTGCACCCGTAAGCCACCTCAGCGCTCGCCCCAGCGTGTGGTACAGCGAGAGAATATTAGGAAAATGGAAGAGTAGCTTCACCCATGATAGTAGCTAGAGCTAAGTAAGTGAACTTTTTGTTCTCAGCCTGTCTCACGCGAAGACCTCTTCAAGGCAGGCCTCGAGATTAATACTATAGGAGCTGTTGCCTTCATAATGCACGCACGGCAGAAGGAAACTGTGCTAGGGCATACTAGCGTCTATAAAGTAGACAAGCTCATCCAGGACTGCAGAGACGAGCTCAGCCTGCCAGACCTAAAGCTCTCCTCCTAAGGCCCTAGGGACCCCTTGGTGAAGGCTTCGCCAGAAGAGCCCTATCAATTAAATAAGGACCTTACGGGAGAAGAGGAACTTCGGTAGCTTATCGAGTAGAAGCTACCCCACCCTGGCTACGCCGGCGCGACTCAGGCCCACTTCTCAAAGAAGGACTCAGACGTGCTGCCTCCGCATCGCGAAGGTGTCGACCATGATATTAAACTGACAGCTGAGAACACGCTGACGTTAAGCCCACTATATGGCATGTCTCTCAAGCAGCTATAGCTTGTCAAGACCTACCTAGACGACCACCTTCGACGAGGTGTCATCACTCACAGCAACGCTTCATATGCTTCTCCAGTACTGTTTGCCAAGAAGCCAGGAGGAGAGTGGCGCTTCTGCGTCGACTACCGCAAGCTTAATGCCATTACAAAGAAAGACGCCTATCCGATCCCGCTGATTCAGGAGACCCTCACCCGGCTGGCGCGGGCAAGAGTGTTCACCAAGCTTGACGTACGACAGGCTTTCTATCGTATACGTCTGAATAAGGACATAGAGGACCTGACTACGTTCCGTACTCGGTATGGTAACTACAAGTACCGCGTGCTACCATTTGGTCTCTGTAATGGCCCTGCTACATTCCAGCGCTATATTAACAAGGTGCTTCATAGCATACTTGACGACTTCTGCACTGCCTACCTTAACGATATCCTGATCTACTCTAAAGACCCGCTGCAGCATGAGGAGCACGTTACCTAGGTGCTAAGACGTCTCCAGAACGCAGGCCTCCAGGCAGACATTAAGAAGAGCGAGTTCGCCGTTACTAGAATGAAGTTCCTAGGCCTTATTATTAGCACAGAAGGGATTCAAAAGGACCCTGAGAAGGTCACTGCTGTATAGGAATGGCCAGTACCTACGTCAGTCAAAAGCCTGCAATCCTTTCTAGGATTCTGCAACTTCTATAGAGCCTTCCTGAGGGACTATAGACGTATTATCTGACTACTTACTAAGCTGCTTAAGAAGGGCGCATGGTACGTCTTTAGTGAACGCAAGCTAGCAGCCTTTTAGTAAGCTAAGAATCTAATGCTATTAGATAATGTCTTAGCTTACTACTCGCCCTATCGTCAGACGCGTATGGAGATAGACGTAAGTAATAGAGTCGTTATAGGGGTACTATTATAGCTCTAAGAGGATAGTCTCTAGTAACCTGTAGTCTTTTACTCTAAGACTATAAGTAAGCTCTAGATAAACTACAACATACATGATAAAGAGATATTAGCTATAATCTACGGCCTCTAAGAATAGCGCTTATAGTTTATAGGCTTATAGACTACTAAGTTATTTAGTACCCTAACTAACTATCGCGTGCTAGAGTACTTCTCTATAAAGTAAGAGCTTACTCCCTACTAGATATACTAGGTAATAAGTGTAGTAGATTATTACCTAACGCTTACTTATTATTTTAGTATAACTAACATAGTAGCTAACACGCTCTCGCGTAAGTAAGAGAAACTAAAGACTTAAAAAGATAAAAATAAAGCAGCCTGAACACGTGTTTTCTTTTTAGTAGAGTAAATTAACATTAGCTTTATTAAGGCCGTAAGTGATAACCTAGCTGTGCTATTAGTAAAAAACATGCTAGCTATTAATATAATTAAAATAACTACTACTAATACTTTTATAGCCTTACTATCTTTAAATAACCTTTACTTACTAATTAATTATATTATTGAGGTGAATTGTAGCTATGAGAGTTTATAGCCATTTTAAGAGTATACTCTCTCTAGTAATTATTTAGCATAAAAACTTAGCTAAAGCTTTTTTATATACTATAGTAAGCTAGTAGTTCCTACTATACACTTCTTAAGAACCTATTTTATTTAAGCTATTTATGCTACCTAGGTGACTACTTACTTAAGTAAGAGAAAAATAGATAAGCTACTTCATAACTACTACTACTAGAGCTATATAAGTAAAGATATAAATAATTATATAACTATATATAAAGCTTATAAATAGAGTTATATACCTTATAATAAAACCTTAGACTTACTTAAATTACTGCTAATCTCTAAGTAAGTATAGTAAGATATTTCTATAGACTTTAAGTCCTTCTCTCTAAATAAGAAAGAATATGATTATGTTTTTATTATTATAAACTAGCTAAGTAAGCGCTGCTTCTTATTATCTTACTATAAAACCACTATAGCTACTTAGGCAGCTAATATATACTATTATTATATCTAGTAAGTATTTAGTTTACTTAGATTAATAGTCTCTAATTACGGTCCTTAGTTTATCTTAGTATTTATAAATAAGCTATACTAACTAATAGAAATTAAGTAAAAGCTCTTAATACTATATTACCTCTAAACTAATAGGAATACTAAGATTCTAAACTAGTACATTAACTAGCGTCTATGCTTATTTATTAACTATTATTAGAATAACTAGTTAGACCTACTACTCTATATAGACTAGGCTTAAGTAATTCTACTATATAAGACTATAGACTTATTACTCTATTAAATTAAGTTTAGCTACTAGTTAATCTATTACTAGAACTAAGAGGAACGTATGAAGGTATTTACTATAGTTTATAAACAGATATCACGTAAGGAAGCGTAGAGCTATGTTAAAGCTTATTATAATATAATAAAGCTAGCTATAAAGATAGCTTAATAAGAGATTACTTAAGTATAAAAGTAATAAGCTTAACAGGCTAATAAGAAGCGCTATAAGCTAGACTTTTTTATAGAAAATAAGATATACATTATACCTAAAGGCTTTACTACTAGCTAACTTAGCTAAAAGCTAGACCAGTAGATGTACAGACCTTATTCTATTATAAATATAAAGGGATATTTCTATTACCTTAAGCTGCTGCCGTATATATGTATGCTTAATATCTTTTATATAAACCACTTATAAAAAGCTTCTACTTACCTATTATCTAGCTAAATTAAACTTAAGGAACCGCCTATTAAGGTTAATAGGTATCTTAAGTGGCTAGTACAGAAAATCCTTAATAGCCGCCTATTCTATAGCCAACTATAGTATAAAGTATTCTGGCTAGCTTATGACCTAAATCCTGCTTAGTATAATACCTAAGGCTTTATAGGCGCTCTATATAAGGTAAGAGACTATTATAAGGCCTATCTAGAGAAAACAGGACTATTAGCACGACTAGACGCCTAGTTAAAAGCGTATAAAGTAGAGGAGAATTTAGAAGTAACAGAGGAGAATAATAAGGCAGCTTTAAAGACAAGAGTAGTACAGAAATTAGTAAGGAGAAGACTATAACCTAGAGACTTAAGAATAAGCCTCTTTTAAAAAGGGGGTAATATAACAGTACTGCTTACTCTACTTACTATAGGCTATATAATATTATAACTAGCTATGCTAGTTATGACTTAGTATAAAGCTTAGAGTATAGCTAGCTCACGCTTAGGCTATATACTACTCTATTTAAAGGTAAGCCCCCTTTATACCTTTTCTCTCTCTATTTTAGTGTAGCTAAAATAAAGCTAACTTATTTTATTAACCTATATCTATGCTATGACGCGTGAAGACCGAGCCCGTTATTATAAAAACTATATAATTTTAGATTAAGAAGAATCTTTAGATTCTACTTATTCTATTATATAGGTTTATATGTTATGTTCTGATTAGTTATAGTTACTATAGAGCCTTTTCTTCACCAGGCTAATACTTATAATATTTTATATAAAGAACTCTTTATACTCTTTTAATCCACTAATGTCCTTAAGACCTAGTAAATTAGTTATATTACTAAAGAATAGTTCTTCTTTATATTATAGCCACTTTCTTTTATGCTTCCTCTATTATATAAGGGTATTATTATACTTCTAAAAGGCCTTAACTTTCTCTTATATTAATATTAATTTATAGGCAATTATTGCAGCGCTTTTCTGTAGTTAATTAAATAATTTAAAAATAAGAATAGGTAAAGAAAACCTGTAGTTAATAATTCTCTCTTAAATTAATATTATTTACTTACTTAATTTTTTTATGTTTAATAGTATTTTATACTCTTATAGAGTGCTTTTTAGTAGTAGTGTTAATAGAATATAAAGAGACTATATAATCCCAGATAAAATAGTACTAGAGTTAAATAAAATTAAGCTAGTTTCTTAAAAGGCTTTTTAAATATTACTTTCTGTAAATACTTTATAAAAAGCAGTTTTAAAGGCTAGGAGGAAGTCTTTTTTAGTTATATAAAAATTATTATAGCATAATAACTCTATAATCTTATAAAAATATGCTTTTTTTAATTACTTAAAATAACCTATATTAAGTAGCTACAGCAGGTGTAATAAGTGTAAGGGTATATAGAAAGTAATAATTTTATACTTCTTATATAGATTTTAAAACGTAATTAACTAGTGGCTCTTATGGCTATTAATAATAAGTAATTAGTATATACCCTAAATACGTAACTTTATTACGTTATTAAAGTGCTTTAATTATGCAACTCTAATCTAATTATTCATCTAGTTATTATAAAAGAAGTTAATTTTCTAATTACGAGATATTTTATATTTATTATACTAGATAGTAATATATATTTTGCCTGTAAAGATAATATATAATAGAATTAACTAGCCTAATATATTAATTACCTATATTATTATAATTTACTTCTTATTACTTAGCTGTATGTACTGAGTCTTGCTAGCTTATTTTTTAAAGCTAGTCATTATTATAAAAGAATATATCACCCCCATTATAAAGCCTGTTTTATTAAAGTTGTAGATGTTTTTATTTAGGATATTATACTTCTCCTTTATCGCCTTAATATGCTTAAACTAGGGGTTGAGAATCTTTATACTCTCTTATATTATTTAAGTATAATCTAGAGAACGCGTTATAACCTTTTTAACTTTCTTATAATAATTAATAAAGTTATTTGTTTAGTTCTTATCTATAAGATCTTTATTTCTTGTCTCTAGTAAATTATTAGCTATTACGTGTATCTAAATCCTTATAAGGGGGAATCTTTATTTATTAAGGTTAAGAATATGTTAAATAATTACCTACTCCTTTATTAAGGTAAGCTTCTTTAAATTAGTCTCATATTTATCCCGGAAAGTAATTCCTTTAAGGACGTGTTAAATTATTAATTTAAGAATGCTATAGATTATAGAAGTGCGTTTTTAGCTTATTTTTTTACGTCCTTTAATAAATTAAATAGCTAAGGTAAGATATAAATAAATTCTAGATTATACAGAGACCTAGTGTTACTATATTATAGGTATAAAGTAGGTAAGTTAATTTTAGTATTCTAAAATACCCACTTAGTTAAAGTGCCCACTCACTTATAAATATAGTTATAGTTTATTTTTCTAAATTATTTTTAGAAACTATAATATTTTTTTATAGTAAATATGTTATATTATTTATATTCTACTTTTTATATACTTTATTAATGTTTATTTATTTTATCTTTTAAGGTAATATTCTAGTATTTTACTAAATAATTTTTTTTAAATACTAGTCTAACTTATAAATTTAATATATATTTTATCATATTTAAACTCTAATTATAGTAAATATTAAAATACTAGTATTTATAAAAAAGCTGCCTTTAATTATAAATTACTTTTCTTTATTATAAGTTTTAAAAAAGTTGCTTTTAATTCCTAGCTTCTTTAATAATAGTTTAGAAATAATAATCTTTCATAAAAAGTAGTTTTTTACTTTTTTATTTATAACATTATATTATTTTCTTTCTACTTTATAAATAACTATATTGTATTTGTTTTAATTACTTTTTAAAATTAAAACTATTATTTAATACTTTATTTAATAATTTATTTAATAATTTATTTTAAAATATTAAAATGCTCTATATATTTAATATTAGTTTTATTTAATTTTTTAGTAAATATCTTGCTTTATAAGTATTTTTAGCTTAATGTATAGTATAGCAACTTTACGTTTTTTTAGTTTTATTAAGTATTTTCATATAAAGTATTTTGCTTTACTATATCTTAAATAGGATTTTTATTTTAACTAACTTTTTTATTTTCGTATTATTTGTTATAGCTTAATAGGCTTTAGTTTTTTACTTTTTATGTATACTTTCTTAACATCTATATTTATTAGATTTTAGTAAAATATTAGCTTTAAGTCCTTTTTAAGTTTTTTAGAAATAATAATATTATTTTCTTTTTTTTTTTAACTTCGTTTATATTATTTGTTATTAATTGAAACTACTTTAGTTATTATTTCTAATAGTTTATTTAATTATTTTTATTTAATTATTTTATTTTTAACTCTATTTTTAAGGCCTTAGTAATAGTATTTAATTAATAGCTTATTATTTTAATTAATTTGTAATTAAAGTTTTTTAAACTCTACTATGTATTTAACTACTAATTTTATTTATTTTAAGAACTTTAAGTTTTTTTACTATTGCAAGTTTTTTATTAACTTCTTTAAATACTATGTTTTTTCATAGAAAATGTTTAGTAGTTAATAAAAACCTTTTATACTTTATTACTATAGTTTTCTAATTTATTACTTTTTTAGTTTAAGTTACTAGTTTTAAAGTAGTTTTTAGTTAAAAGCTAAAACTACTTTATAGCTTTACTTTTTAAATTTATACTAATAGTAAGAATTTAATTTTACATATTAAACTTATAATATATATTTATTATTATTATAAAACTATAAAGCTTTTTACATATTTTATTATAATACTTTAGTAGTTAAATTTTAATTTATTTACTTAACTTAGTATTAAGCTAAGCTTTAAGTATTTAAACTATTTATATAAGCTATTAAATTTATTTAGTTTATTATTATACTATTTAGAATTTACTAAACATTAGTATATTTATAATAAATAATAGTCTAGCTATTTTTGTAATTAATACTATGTATAACTTAATTACGTTTTACTTTATATTAAGTATAGGTAGTTACTTTTATTACATAATAAAGATTTTACTTAATTTAAAGATATTAAATAGTAGTAAAGTCTACTAAAAATAAAGTTTAAAAACATAGCTATTAGCTTTAGCTAATTACTTTAGTATAATAAGACTTTAAAGTAGAAAAAAAAATAAGTTATTAGTAAAATTAAAATATTTTCTTAATTTAGAATATAGTATATATAAAATATTAAGTAACTATAAAAAGTAAAATAATATAAAAAAAATGTCTTTTTATATAGTTTTAAATTTTAGTAGTTATAGCTAATTAACTTTTATTTAAACTTATTAAATTAATTAGTAATATTTTTTTGTTTATGTAATTTAATTTAAATTACTTTAAATTTTTTAAATTACTTTTTTTATAATTTATTATATATTTATTTAACTTTTCTCTTAGTAAGTTTTTTACTAGTTTAGTTTTTAATATTTATTTTTAACTACTTTTAATTAGCATTTTAAACTTTAGTAATATTATATTTATTTTATATTTATAATCTTATTATACTATTAATTTAAGTATTTTATATAGTTTTACTATTAGGTATTTACTATATATAGTGCTTAATACTTTTTTTTTAACTTATTAGTTTATTACTAAAAGTTTTAGTTTTTATAACTATTTATATATTATTATTTAGCTCTATTTTCGCAATATTATATTTTATAATAACTTTTTTTTATAAAAGTACTTTTTTAATTAAAGTTTCTACTTTATTACAAGTTATAACATTAATTTATAGTTAATTTTTATTTAATTTAATTTAAAAGTTAAAATAGTACTATTACTTATATTTACTATTTTAAATAACTTTATATATAGTAGAACCTTATAGTATTATTACTAATTATTTATTTATTTGCTTAAAACTTAGCTTTAATTATTAAAAATTAAGTTTAAAATATATATATATAGTTATTAAGTTTAACTAGTTTAAAAAGTAAAAATTTTAAATAGAAAATAGTAGTTATTAATAAAAAAAATTTGAAGTAATTAAAAGTTAATTTAAAAACTTTATAACTTAGTAAAATAGTTTTAGTATTTAGTATATAAGTTTTAGATTTTTTATTAAAACTTTTTATAAATACTTAACTATTTACTAAAATTATCTTATAATTAATATAACTACTTAACTATATTACTTATGTTAAAAAGTTAAAAAAAACAATTATAGTATTATGTTAATACAAAATTAAAATAAATTTAATTTATTAATAAAAATAATTAAGCTTAAAACTTAATTAAAAAAGTATTTTAAATATATATAAAGCTACTAAGTTGTAAATAAACTTATTACGTAATAATTTTAATTATGTAATAATTTAATTTACTATTTAAATTTACATAGTTCATAATTATTATAGTTTTAATATATAAAAGTTATAGTATATACTTTATTATTATAAATAAGTTTATATTTTTATATAAATAAAAACTATATATTACTTTTATTTTTCTTGTATTATTATAACATGTTTATAGTTTAGTTACTATAAAAATGTTTAGTATTATAAATTTTTTTTTTGTTATTAAACTTATTACAAATATTTTAATTAAATTATTTTAAATAAGTATTATAATATAAATTTAAATTACTAAACATAAATTTAAATATACTTTTTATTAATAATTTTAAATTAGTAAAAAAAAATTTTTTAAGTATATATATTTATTTATTTAAATCTTTTAAACACTTTATGTTAGGGGGTGGCAGAGTATGGATAAAGTTAATAACTATAATAATAATATATAATATAAAGTAGATTATAAGATATAGCTTATAAAGCTACATATAAAAGCTATAAATAGAATATATATAAAGATTTAGAAATAAGAAAGCCTGTATAGCCTGTATAAAAGCTTTATATAGTATTTAATTTAAATAAGCTTAGAAATAATAGTTTCCACAGAACCACACTATAACACTTTATTAGTAAATTTTAAAAAAAAAATAAAGTTATATTAATATTTAATTAACTTTTTTTAATTTATTTAATTTTATAAATATACTATTTTTAATAGATTTATATTTATTAAAATAATTATTAAAGTTAATTAAATACTATTAAAAATTATAGTTACAAACTTTTATACTTTTAGTATTTATAATATTTATAATAAGTTTAATATTTAAAGTAGTTGCTAAATTTTATTTTATATTTAATAACTTAACTAACTTAAGGTTATTATATAATAAAAAAAATAAAAATTTAAAGTACTAAAGTATATTATTAGCCTTAATATAAGTTAATAAATATTTTATAATATGTATATTTTTTAAGTTTACTAAATTTAAGTTATTATATTTAGTAAATAGTTTTACATTTTTAAAATTTTTTTAACTTATATTAGGAAAAATAGTTAATATTATATTAAGTAGTTTAGTAATTTTTTTAATTTAATAAAAAAGTTTTAAGTAACTAGTTAATAAACTTATTAATATAGTAAATAAAATTAACTTAAAATAATTTAATTTTTTTTTAAGTTTTGCTTTTTTTATGAATTGCTTTAAAATATTATTAATAGTTAAAATTTATTAAAATAGTTAAATTTCTACTTTTTAAATATTAGTTACAATATTCTATTTATTAAAGTAGTTTTAAGTATTAATTTTTATATAAACTTATTAATTAAAATTTAATTACATAATAATTATTAATTATAATAACTTTAAATATTTTAAAATAAAAAGTTGTATATATATATATTATATATAGTTTACTATAACTTGTAGTATGAAAAAGAAATTAAAGTTTTTATTAATTTAAAGTAATTAAATTATACTCTAAATTATTAATAGTAGTAAATAAAGTTTTAAATTATAAAGTTTATAAAATTATAAAAAAGTAAATAAAAACTAACTATTATTAAGTACTTTTTTTATATTTAATTATACATTTAATATTTAAAAACATTATATTTATATATTTAATAAGTATAAAATATAAGTACTTTTAATTACTTTACTTTTAGTTATTACTTTAAAAATTTATATATATAAACTACTTTTTATAACTTAAAATATAGAATATTAAAAAAAACTAAAATAAAATTTATTATAAAAGCTAAATAAAATAAAAGTATAAAATTATTTTCAAAAACTTATTATTTAAATATAACTAAATATTATAATATAGAGTAAATAATATTATAAAATTAAAAAGTATTTACAAAAATTTTTATTAACTAAAAAGTTTTTAATATAATACTAAATTAATAACTATATTATTTTAGTTTATATATAAATAATAAATTAAAAGTACTTTATACTATAGTATTATATTAAAAAAAAATATAATAAAATAACTTATTTAATATTTTTTTTGTATATTTTATTATAAGTTTTTTATAGTATATAAAGTACTTTTAACTTTACTTTCATGTAATTAAGTAAGTTTTTAAATTTTACTATAAGTTTTATTATTATAACAGTACTATTTATTTAGCTTATTATAAATTACATAATATTATAACTAGTTATAGTAGCTATAATTTAGTATAAAACTTAAAGTATAGCTAGCGTGTACTTGGGCTATATACTACTCTATTTAAAAGTAAGCTTTCTTAGTATCTCTTTTCTCCTTATCTTAGTATAGCTAAAATAGAGTTAACTTATTCTATTAACTTATATTTATACTATAATACATGAAAACTAAGTCTATTATTATATTACACTAAGATTTCTCTAACTTAGCTAAATAATAGTAATATAATATTAAGATTAAACTATGTAATTAACTTAAGTATTTAATTTATTAATAACTATACTTAAAGAATTAATTACATAACTACGTTAAGTTATTAGTTTGTTAACTATATAATTTTTACTAGAAAGCCCTATAGTAGTAAGTAATTAAACTCTTAAGTAATAGCTTATATAAGTTTTATATAATAAGATTTAAAAGTAACTTAATAGATAACTAAAAGACTTATAATCGTAGATAATATACTTACTAGATTAAAAAAGAGCTATAAGAGCTTTAATAAATTTTCTTTTTTCCTTCTCTTATTATTTTCTTTTTATTAAAGAAACTAACCTCTATAAGTACTACTAGCTTATCTTTTTTATACTAGAGAAACTAACTTCTATAAATACTATTAACTTATCTTTTTTTTATTAGAGAATTAGTTAATTACTTTACTCTACTAAAGACTAAAAGCTTTATATATATATATATATATAAGAATAAATAGATTAGGACTATAGAAAAACTCTCTATACTAAAAATAAGAGTTAATCTTAAGATAATAGCTACTAGTAATAACTATATATTTATTTTTAAATTACTTAGGTATGCTGCCACGCACTATTTTAATAATATAATTAAAGAAAACTATACTATTAAGAAGCTCTATATTTAGGTATAATATAATAAAAAATCTTTTATAGCTATTACTAAGAGTACTATTTAGAAAACTAATATTTATAAGTTTTAGAAAATCGAAGTTACACTTTTTACTCTAATAATTTTTAATTAAGTAATAATTGCTAGTAAGCTAGAGTATAACTATTTTAAAGTACTTATATATTATAACTATATTAATATACTAAGAAAAGTGCTTAACACGGCTAAAACTAAATTTAATAAGATTAGAAATAAGCTTATTAAGTTTTATTAGCTACTAAATAACATGCTTAAGTATATAGTTAATTAAGAGAATAAAATTAAGATATTAAGAGCACAGATAAAAAACGTATATATAATATATACTTTTTTCTTTTTATAAAAGCTAGCCTAGTATTATTATTAATATTAATAAAAAAATACTTTATAGCTCTACTATAAACTTCTTAAAACTAAGCTAATTATATTACTATATAACTTAATAATAGTTCTAATATAAAAGATTTTAGTAACTAAACTTTTTAAGTATTATTTTACTTACTTACTACTTTATTAACTATATTTACTATAGGTAGCTATTAAAGTAACAGCTGCTTAGCATAATTTCCTAACTTATTAATACTTAAAAATATTAAAAATATTACCTTTAATTAATAGAAAGATATTCTAGAGAATAAGGTATATACTAATTAAGACTAGTTTACTAAAGCTAGTAAGTAAGCTACTTAGAAGAATATTATCTCTTATATATATATATATATATATATATATATATATATATATATAAAGAGTTCTGCTAACTAGTACCTTTTAATACTTATATATATAATAAAAGAAAGTAAGCAGCTAGTTAGCAACTAGTATATAATAGATTATTTAAAAAGAATATATAGTAACTTATATAAGAGATTTAATACTTACTATAATTTCTAAAAGCTCTATCTTAAAAACCTTGCTAACTTTACTATATTTTAAAGTGATTTTTTTTACTTAGTTTAAGAACACAGCCTAATTATAAACTAATAAATAGAAGAATTCTATAAAAAGCTTTTAAATACTTTATATATACAAATAAGCATTTATTAATAGTAGTATTATAACTAGTATAATAAGTATATAAATTTAGTTTAAAATTTTACTAAAGAGCTAGCTCTTAGCACTAAAAAAGCTACTAAGTATATTAATAAAAAAACTAGAAAAACTTAGTTACTATTAACTTAATAGTTTTACTTAAAAGCTAAGTGTTTAACTTATGTAGTAGCTATTACTATTTTACTAATACTTATTCTTAAGCTAACTAGTTACTATAATTATAGAAAACTTAGTTATTTTATAAAAAACTACTAACTACCTACTTAAGTTTTAGCTAAAGTAATTAAGTTTATAAATACTAATAAAAAGCTTTATACACTCTAGAATACTAGTAATAATAAAGAGTTTTATCTTATTATAAAGGAACTATTAGAAGAAAACTTATTTTAAAAAAAGTTTTCTTTCTAGAATTATCTTTTAAAGCTACTAACTAGTTTAATTTTTACTAACTATTATTTAATAAACTAGCTTTTATACTACTTTATTATATTTCTATTAGTAGACTAGTTATTAAGCTAAGTAGTTTTCTTAATACTAGAGCTAGTAGTTTTATTCTAGTATACCTAAAGTATATATATACTATTAAGAAAAAGCTTAAAATAAAAACTTACTAGATAAAATCTATCCCTTTAGCTAGCTATAATAGTAAACTAAATAGATAAATAGATAAATACTTTTAGACTAATCTAGTAAGAAATAACTACTATTTATTAATTTATTTTATTTTCTATAATATTAGCTGCTATAACTTTATAATTAGCTGTAAACTATTTAAAGATATAAGTATATTAATTAACTGTAAGAAGTAAATACTTAAATAGCTAAATAATAAGCTAATTAACTATAAGCACAATATTATTATTCTAATATAAAATCTATTAACTAAAATTAATCTCTTATATTAAGTTAATACTAACTAACGTAATAAGCTAATAAATATAGTAATTTTATAATATATTTATAAGCTACTTTAGTACTTACTCTAGCGTACAGTATAGTAAAAATCTTTTAAGAAAATAGAAAAATAGTTTTACTTATAATAGTAACTAGAGTTAAGTAAGTAAGTTTTTTATTTTTAGCTTATCTCATACAAAAACCTCTTTAAGGCAGGTTTTAAGATTAATACTATAAAAGCTATTATCTTTATAATATATATATAATAATAAAAAACTATACTAGAGTATACTAGTATTTATAAAATAAATAAGCTTATTTAAAATTATAGAGATAAGCTTTATCTACTAAACTTAAAACTTTTTTCTTAAAACTTTAAAAGCCTGTTAGTAAAGGCTTTGCTAGAAAAACCTTATTAATTAAATAAAAATTTTATAAGAAAAAAAAAAACTTTAATAGCTTATTAAAACAAAATTTTATAAGAAAAAAGAAACTTTAGTAGCTTATTAAATAAAAATTTTTTTACTCTAACTATACTAGCATAACTTAAGTCTATTTTTTAAAAAAAGACTTAAATATATTACTTTTACATTATAAAAATATTAATTATAATATTAAACTAATAGCTAAGAATATACTAATTTTAAGCTTATTATATAATATGATTTTTAAGTAGCTATAATTTATTAAAACTTATCTAAATAACTACCTTTAATAAGAGATTATTACTTATAGTAATATTTTATATGCTTTTTTAGTATTATTTATTAAAAAGTTTAGAAAGAAATAGTACTTCTATCTTAACTATTATAAATTTAATACTATTATAAAAAAAGATATTTATTTAATCTTATTAATTTAGAAGACTCTTACTTAACTAGTATGTATAAAAGTATTTACTAAGTTTAATATATAACAGGCCTTCTATTATACATTTAAATAAAAATATAAAAGACTTAATTATATTCTATATTTAATATAAAAACTATAAGTACTATGTACTATTATTTAGTCTTTATTATAACTTTACTATATTTTAGTATTATATTAATAAGGTGTTTTATAGCCTACTTAATAACTATTATACTATTTATTTTAATAATATTCTAATCTACTCTAAAGTCTTGCTGTAGTATAAAAAGTATATTATTTAAATACTAAAATATTTTTAAAATATAAACTTCTAAATAGATATTAAAAAAAGTAAGTTTACTATTACTAGAATAAAGTTTCTAGGCCTTATTATTAGTATAGAGAGAATTTAAAAAAACTTTTAAAAAATTATTACTATATAAAAATAGCTAGTACTTACGTTAGTTAAAAGTTTATAGTTTTTTTTAAAATTTTATAATTTCTATAAAGCCTTTCTAGAAAACTATAAATATATTATTTAACTACTTACTAAGTTCCTTAAAAAGGGTATATAATACACTTTTAGTAAATATAACCTAGTAGTTTTCTAGTAAGCTAAAAATTTAATACTATTAAATAATATTTTAGTTTACTACTTACCCTACTACTAAACGCGTATAGAGATAGATATAAGTAATAAAATTATTATAGGAATACTATTATAGCTTTAAGAAAATAGCTTTTAGTAACTTATAGTTTTCTACTTTAAGACTATAAGCAAGTCTTAAATAAACTATAATATATATAATAAAAAGATATTAGCTGTAATTTATAGCCTTTAAGAATAGTATTTATAGCTTATAAGCTTATAGACTATAGAATTATTTAGTACCCTAATTAATTATCACGTGTTAGAGTATTTCTTTATAAAGTAAGAGCTTACTTTCTACTAAATATACTAAATAATAAATATAATAAACTATTACTTAATATTTATTTATTATTTTAATATAATTAATATAATAGCTAACGCGCTTTTGCATAAGTAGGAGAAACTAAAAATTTAAAACAATAAAAATAAAGTAGCCTAAACACGTGCTTTCTTTTTAGTAAAGTAAATTAATATTAGTTTTATTAAAACTATAAGTAATAACCTAGTTATATTATTAGTAAGAGACATACTAGCTACTTATATAATTAAAATAATTACTATTAATACTTTTATAGTCTTATTACCCTTAAATAACTTTTACTTACTGATTAATTATATTATTAAGGTGAATTGTAGTTATGAGAGTTTATAGCTATTTTAAGAATATACTCTCTTTAGTAAATATTTAGTATAAAAACTTAACTAAAGTCTTTTTATATACTATAATAAGCTACTAATTTCTGCTATATACTTTTTAAGAATTTGTTTTATTTAAGTTATTTATACTACTTAAGTAATTACTTACTTAAGTAAAAAAAAGAAAATAAGCTACTTTATAATTACTACTACTAAAGTTATATAAGTAAAAATATAGATAACTATATAGCTATATATAAAGCTTATAAATAAAGCTATAGACTTTATAATAAAACTTTAGGCTTATTTAAATTACTATTAATTTCTAAGTAAGTATAGTAAAATATTTTTATAGACTTTAAATCTTTCCTTTTAAATAAAAAAGAATATAACTATGTTTTTATTATTATAAACTAGTTAAGTAAGTAATATTTCTTATTATTTTACTATAAAATAACTACAGCTACTTAAGTAGTTAATAAGTACTATTATTATATTTAGTAAGTATTTAGTTTACTTAAATTAATAGTTTCTAATTATAGTTTTTAGTTTACTTTAGTATTTATAAATAAGCTATATTAACTAATAGGAATTAAATAAAAGCTTTTAATACTATATTATTTCTAAACTAATAAAAATACTAAAGTTTTAAATTAGTATATTAACTAGTACTTATACTTATTTATTAATTACTATTAAGATAACTAGTTAGACCTACTACTTTATTTAGACTAAATTTAAGTAATTCTATTATATAAAACTATAAGCTTATTACTTTATTAAATTAAGTTTAGCTACTAGCTAATTTATTACTAGAATTAGAAGAAACGTATAAAGATATTTACTATAGTTTATAAATAGATATCTTATAAGAAAGTATAGAGCTACACTAAAGCTTAATATAATATAATAAAACTAGCTATAAAAATAGCTTAATAAGAGATTACTTAAGTATAAAAGTAATAAACTTAATAAGTTAATAAGAAACACTATAAGCTAGACTTTTCTATAAAAAATAAAATATATATTATATTTAAGAACTTTACTACTAGTTAACTTAGCCAAAAGTTTAACTAGTAGATATATAAACTCTATTCTATTATAAATATAAAAAGATATTTCTATTACCTTAAGCTACTACTATATATAAGTATACTTAAAATTTTTTATATAAACTATTTATAAAAGACTTTTACTTGTTTATTATCTTGCTAAATTAAATCTAAGGAACTGCCTATTAAGGTTAATAGGTATTTTAAGTAGCTAGTATAGAAAATTCTTATTAGCTATCTATTTTATAGTTAACTATAGTATAAAGTATTTTAGCTAGCTTATAATTTAAATTCTGTTTAGTATAATGTCTAAGGCTTTATAAACACTTTATATAAAGTAAACAACTATTATAAAGCTTATTTAAAGAAAATAGAACTACTAATATAACTAGATACTTAGTTAAAAGTATATAAAGCAAAGAAAGCCCTAGAAGTAATAAAAGAAAATAATAAAACAATTAAAAAAATAAAAATAATATAAAAACTAGTAAGAAGAAGATTATAATCTAGAGACTTAAAAATAAGTCTCTTTTAAAAAGAAGTAATATAATAGTACTATTTATTTAATTTACTATAAGTTATATAATATTATAACTAGCTATACTAGCTATAATTTAATATAAAACTTAAAGTATAACTAGCGCACACTTAGACTATATATTACTCTATTTAAAAGTAAGCTCTCTTAATATCTTTTCTCTCCTTATTTTAGTATAGCTAAAATAAAGTTAACTTATTTTATTAACCTGTATTTTATACTACAATACGTAAAAACCAAGCCCATTATTATAATTATTATATTTTTATTTAAAATAGTATTAGTAGTTTATATATTATATTAATGTAATTAATGTTTTACTCTAAGTTATTACATAAATAATAATAATAAAACGTTAAGTAATTACTATTTTAATTTATTATATAATTAATTTAATTAATTTTAAATTAAATTAAATAACTTAAAAATAAGATAAAACTAAAATTTATATAAAGTACTTAAAAACTTTACTTTTTATAAAATATTATAGTAATTGATAAAATTAGTTTATAAAATAAATAAATACTTAATATAAAATACTTATATTAGTATATATATAAATAATATAAATAATATAAACTAGTAATAATAATAATATGTAGATTTTTTATAACTAGAATTATTAACTTATTAATAGTAAAAATATTAAAATTATAACTAAATTATATTTAATACACAGTATTTTAACTTTTTTACTTATTTTATACTAGTAATAATTATAAATGTAAATTAGTATACTAATTAATAAACTAATATTTTATTTTTATTTTTATATATTTATACTTATTAGTATATAAATTAATATAATTATTTTAATAAAAGTATTTTATAACAAATTTTTTTTTTATATTTAAGTAAAAAAGTAAAATACTACTTATATAATTTACTATAACAAGTAGTATATATTACTAATTATTAATATTATAAATATAATTAGTATTTTTATTAACTTTTATTTATATTTTTAAATTAGTAATTTAAGTATTTATGAAATTACTAAAAATATATTTTTTATAAAATGCTATAATTAAAACTAAATAATACTATTTTATAAATTAATTTATAAAACTTAAACTATTTTTTAAATTTTTTACATTTTTTTAAACATTAATAAAATAATTTTATAAATATTATAAAAAAGAACTTATTATATAACGTAAAAATAGTATTAATTATAAAATAAAGGAAAGTTTACTACTTATATAATAGCTATTAAAAGTTATAAAAATTAAATACTAATAAAATTAAATATAAGTTAAGTTATAACTTTAAATATTAGTATATATAAAATAATTAATTTATTGTTAACTTTTAATTATTTTAAAAATAATATTAATTAAAAATATAAACTACTAAATACTTTATATATATAACTTATTAACTATACTAAATGTTAAAAGTATAATTTAATTTTATTAGTATAATAAGCTTAAAAATAATTTTACCTAAAATTTTCATTACTCTCAAAACTTCTACTATTAATATAATATAAATAATTACTTTTAAAATAAAAAAAGTTTTAAAAATTTTTATTATTGTACTTTTTATAAATATATTATATATTAATAAAAAACTAGTATTTTTATAATAACGTATTATATAATATATTTTTACTAATACTTTTAAGTTACTATATATAAAAGCTTTACTAACTCTTTTTTTTTCTTTACTTTTTTTTCTTTTTTTTATATTAAAGTAGCTTTAATATAGTACTTTATTATTTATAACTATTTATAATTACTTATAAGTTTATACTAGCTATAATATTATTTTAGTATTATTTTTTTTTTAGCTTGTAAAAACAACATAATATTAGTTAAACTAAGTAATTATTACTTAATATTATATTATTAATAACTATTAACATTATATTAGCTTTAAAAATAGTAAAACTACTTTTATAATTATACTATTTTAAAATAGTATAATAAAGCCTTAAATTAATAAATAGTAAGTAATTATTTTATAATAAGTTTATATTATACTTAAAAATTTAATTATTTTTAAAAGTAGTATGTAACTAATTTTAAAAGTTTTTACTAAAATACTTACTTCTAGTTATTTTTAAAAGTAGTATATAGCTAATATTATAGAATATAATAAAGAAACTAAAGTAAAAATATAACTATGTAATAATATATAAATAGTTATAAAAAATTAAGAACTTTAGTAAAGAACTAATAAGTTAAAAAAAAGTATTAAGTACTATATATAGTAAATGCCTAATAATAGAATTATATAAAATACTTAAGTTAGTAATATAAAAAAGTTATAAAATAAAAATATAAAAGTAACTTTACTAGAGCCTGCAACACTAATTAAAGGTAGTTAAAAATAAGTATTAAAAACTAAATTAGTAAAAAGCTTACTAGAAAAAAAAAGCTAAATAAATTATATAATATAATAAAAAAAGATTATAAAATGTTTTTATATAAAAAAAGTTTAGTAGTTTTTATTACTTGTAATTATAGTAAATTAACTTAATAAATCTAAGTAAAAGTTAATTAACTATAACTACTAAAAAGTAAAACTATATAAGAAGAGGTTTTTTTATATTATTTTACTTTTTATAATTACTTAATATTTTATATATAACGTATTTTATAAGTAAGCTAATTAAATAAGTAAACTAATTAATTTACTAAGACTATACTAAATATAATAAGCTATATAATAAATTACTTTATCTTACTATAATCTACCTTTAATTCCTTATTACTACTAGATTCTATAGTAGATTTTTTAATATTTTAGTATATTTAAGCGTTATGTCTAGTTCTGCTATAGTTTTTATAATATCTTTAAATTAATTTAACCTTATCTATTCTAGCCTTACCTTAATTCTTTTTACTACTAGAAGTTATAGTAGTAGAGTTTTTAGTAACTAATTATAAGCTAGTTTTAAAAATAAAAAATTTTTCTTACTAAATACGCTTTCTTTTATACTATTTCTAGTAATTTATAGCCTTATTAGCTACTTTAAGCTTAGTAATTTAATCACGCTATAATACTATTTAATAAGCTATTAAAAGAGTACCCTTAATAAGCTAAATAAATTCTTCTTTTAAGGAAAATAATAAGCTATTTAATTTATTATTAATTAGCTTCATTTGCGCCCTAAATTTGAGATAGGTACTAAAGATTTTTAATTACTATAAAGTATCTTATACAGTAAAGAGTATAGGCATATATAGTTAAATATTAAGCTTTAATATTATTTTATCTAAGTTAAATAAAACAAGGCCATTACTTTAAAAGCTTTCTTAAATATTATTTTTAGTAATAAAGATATTAAAAGTGTCCTAGAAAGCTAATAAGAACTCTATTTTAGTAATATAATTAAACTAGTTATGTATTAGCTTCTTAACTTAACGCCTATATGCTATTTTTAAAAGTGAAAAATAATCTATATCTAGTAGCTATAAGATATATAATAAATATAATAGTATATATAAAATAACTATTTTATTCTTCTTATAGTATTTAGTAAATTCTAGTAAGTTATAGCTTTCATGGCTGTTTAGAATTAATAGAAAGTATATACCTACAGTACGCTTCTTTATATGCCTATTAAAATACTTTAACTACTAAAAACTAAGCTTATTTATTATCTAGCTATTATTAGAAACCTTAAATGTTTATTAAAATAATATGTTAACTTTCTAGTACTAGACAAAAAAAATAGTTTTTACTTTTATAAATAATAAAGAGTAGAAGTATATACTTTAATATATTAATATCTTAAATTACTTTAACTTACTCCTAGTTACTTAATTAAATAGCTTTTAGTTAATCCTGTTTTTTAGAGCCTGTAATAATTTCTTACTAGGTTATTATACTTATCTAAAAGCCAGATTTATTAAAGTTATACGTATTTTTATTTTATATACTATATTTAGCCTTTATATTACGTATAAAGTTAAACTAAGCTTATATAATTACTAGTTCTTTCTATTTATAATGCTGGTAGTTTAGTTTCTAATTATACTTTATTTTAAGCCCTACAGTGTGCTTAATAAAGTTGTGTAACTAGTTTATATTTATTAAGTCTTTTCTTTATTTAGCTAATAGTTTATTAGCTATTTCTTAAATAGTATTAAATAGAAAGGCGAATTCTCTTAAATCTAGCTTAAGTATATATTATTTTATTACCTTCTCTTTAGTTTCTATAAGTTTTATTAAATTTAGTTTAATATCACATTTTAACACAATTCCAGCACGTTATTTTTATAGAATTAAGAAAAATATATTAAAAGTATATACAGTAGTTTAGAGGCTGTAAATCTAGTTAGTATTAAAAGCCTAAATAATAAGCTATATTCAAGCTTTATTAGAAATTAATTATATATTAGGTTATTAAGCTATTTTATGTTACTTAAGAAGAGTAAATAGTTTTAGTATATAAACTATCTTACTTATTTAACCAGCTCACTTATAAAATACTTTACTATATTTTAAATTAATAAAATATTCTAATTTTATTAATAACTTTTTTTTTAATTTTACTTAAAGCTTATTATACTAAAGTAATTAACTAAACTTAATAGCTAAGCTTTTAAACCTTATTTTTAATAAACATTACTTAAACTTATTTTCTTAAGTTAGGTAAAGCCTTTATTATATAATAAAAGTAACTACTTATACTAAGTATAAAGTAAAATGTAATTAAGTTATAAAACTAAAATTAGTTATAAATATAGTAGAATTATTATCTACTATAAACATACTAATATTTAAGTTATTTTAAATAGTATAATAATAAGTAGAATAAATTTAATAACTTATGTAAACTATTTAAATACTTAAAATATAGCTTAATAGTAGGTTAAGTAAGTAAATTAAAAATTAACTACTTAAGTATTATAATAAAATATATAAAAAGTTTTATAGTTTTATAATAGTAATAAATATATATTATAAGTTTAATAAGTAAATATTTATAACTAAGTAGAATTAAATTCTTATTATTAGTATAAATATAATAAGTAGACCTATAAAGTAGTTTTAGTTCTTAACTAAAAATTACTTTTAAACTATTAATTTAAACTAAAAAAGTAATGAATTAGAAAACTGTAATAATAAAGTATAGTAAGTTTTTATTAGTTATTAAGCATTCTTAAAAAAATTTAATATTTAAAAAAGTTAATAAAAAGCTTTTAGTAGTTAAAAAACTTAAAGTTCTTAAATAAATAAAATTAGTAGCTAAATATATAATAGAGTTTAAGTAACTTTAATTATATATTAATTAAAAAAATAAGCTATTAATTAAATTCTACTACTAAAACCTTAAAAAGAGAGTTAAAAATAAGATATTTAGAAAAAACTAATAAAAAAACTATTAGAAATAATAATAAAGGCAGTGCAAATTAATAATAAATAATATAAATAAAATTTAAAAAAAAGAAAATAATATTATTATTTTTAAAAAACTTAAAAAGAATATAAAGCTTATATATAACTAGAACTTAATAAATATAAATATTAAGAAAGTATAAATAAAAAGTAAGAAGCTAAAGTTTATTAAGCTATAGTAAATAACACTAAAATAAAAAATTAATTAAAATAAAAAGCTTATTTAAAACGTAAAAAAGTAGAATACTATAGCAAAAATACATAATACATAATGCTGTAAAGTCATAAAATTAAATATAAGTTAATTATTTCTACTAGCTATAAAAGTAGAAAAGAATATTCTTTATTTTATTAACTAATATAATCACGTAATACCGTGCTATTACGTAATATTATATAAAGATATCTTTTTATATAGTACTCTAGCTTTATATTTATAATATATTTTTTTAAGCTTTTTACGTTCTCATAAAAAGATCTTACTAAAAGAAATAAAATTAAAAAAAAAGAAAGAAATAAAGTATTAGTGCCTTTTATATACATTTTTTTATTAATAAAAAATAGAGTAGACTATTTACTTAAACTCTATATTAAGTAAACTAAATATATACTTTTATAAAAATGTTAGATTTAAACTAAAAAATTTAATTAATATAGTTGTTTCTATCTTCTCTTAATTCTCTAGTTAAGATAAGCTTGTTAAGAATATAAGTACTATTTATATAAAGATATAAATATATACTACTATACTATTTTATTTAGTAACTTTTTAGTTATACTAAATCTATTTATAGTTACTTTTAGAGAGTATAGTTAGTTTTTAGTATTTTTAAAAAAAATACTTTTATATATTCTCTATATCTTATTAATATTTTATATTAGAAAAGCTAGAAATTCTAAAATTAATAAGTTAAAAAACTAAAGTTACTTTAATTAAATTTTCTAAAATATTATCTCTAATATTTTTATTTTAAGAAATGTAATTAGGCTTTAGTAAGATAGTATTATATAACTTAAATATACCTACTATATTTTAATTTCTTTTTATAAACTTTATACTCTTTTATAAGTTTTTTATAGACTATTCTATTTTATTATTATTTATATTATAAACCTTCTCCTATGTTTACTGTGTAGTGTTATGTACTTTCTATACTTTTTAACTTAGCTTTATAAAATATTCTAAGTTTTAATAGTCTTACTTTTTTTTCCTTTTACTTTTCTTACCTTATTATTTAAAGTAACGCTTTTTGTATTAAAATTAGCTAGTTTAATATTATTATTATTAAAATTAAATAGATTATTATATTTTAGGTTAAGAAAATAATTAATTTAAAAATTTAACTGAAATAAGTTTTTCTTATTTATATAGAGATTAGAATTAATAATTTTTACTTTTTACTTTTTATTATTTACTATATTTATCTACTCTTTTTACTTTTTATTATTATAGTTTTATTTTATTAACTTTAAATATTCATTATTATCTAACTTTTTTTTGCTATTAAATATATTTAGATTATTTAATTAATATTACTTATATGACTTTAGTTACTTTCTAAAATAAAAATATACTTTTATTAAAATCTTATAATTATTAAACTTTTAGTACTTATTATTTAATTTATAAAATACTTATTTTTTTTTAAATAAAAAATACTGCGTGCATGCTTTAAATATATTTTATTTAATAGAAATATATTATTAATAGTTTTAACACTTTTTTATATATTTATGTTAGTATATATTTTAAAGATATTATATTTACTCTATTATAAAAATTTAGTAGCTAGTAAAATCTTTAATTTTACTTCTTTATTTTATTTAACTTATATTTTCTACTAGTATATAATAAATATAATTACTAGTTTTATTTAATTATTTACTATCTTCTTATCTTTTTAGTTGTGAATGTGGTTTTAAATTTAATTTAAATAATTAATAAAAATTTAAAATACTACCTTATTTATATTATTTATATATATATAATTTTATGTGAGTAGTGTAAGTATATTAGTTACTAAATTATTATAATTCTAATATTAACTAATTAGCTTTATCTTATTATAATCTATTAAATATATAAATAGGTATTTTATGTATAAGGTTATTAGCATAAGTTTAATAATTATTAATATAATTAGTTCTTTCTTATTTATAAATAAATTCTTATTATTAATATTTGCTTTTTTGTTACTAGTTATAAAGTAAAACTAGAGTATATATTTTTTCTAAAATAAGTTCTTAACTTTACTATTCTTAATTTTCTATACTTAAGTCTTTTAATTAAGTGTAATAGTAGTAGATAATTCTAAACTATCTTATAAAATAAACTTAAAAGTAAGTATTTTAGAGTATACTTTCATGCTATTTTTATATAGCATATTAATATTTTATTTACTTTCTATAGTTAGTGCTATCTTCTTAAAATTATTAATACCTAAAAATTCTTTATTATTATTAACTATAATTTTTATTTTTGCCCTGCCTTTTATTTTTACTACTAAGTAGCTTTATTTACTTAGTATATAAAATTTATTAGTTACATCCCTTTATAGTTAGTAAGTTTTTAGAAATAGTAGTAATTTCTATTACTTAAGCTTACTAAGTATATTTAATAGAACTAGATTTAGTTATAGTAAATTATATAAGTAAATATATCTTATCTAATCTTTTACTATTTACTATATATTTAGTAAAAAGAGTATACCTTACTTTATACTTATTAAACTCTTAATTATTTTAATATTAAAAGAAATAAGAATAGTTTACTTTAAATATAATTTCTATATAATCTAAAACTACTTACTTTTATTCTGTGTAAAAATTAGTACTATTTAGTATTATTTATCTACTTTATATAATCCTCTATATAATAAGTATTATTTTTTATTAGCTAGTTTGAAAACTAACTTTCTATTTTTTTAATAATAAAAAGTTAACTCTTTAGTTTTTAGTTTAGTATTATCTATTTTTATAAGTTAAAATTAACTAGCTAGTACTTAATTAGTGTCTTCTTTTTAATTTTATTTATTTTCTATAATATAATAAGCTAACTTACCTGCTTATTTATTAAGTATTATTATAATAATACTATAAGCAAAAGGTTAAATACTTAATAAAAAGCGTTAATTAATTACTAAGTATAGTACCAGATAATAAGTTAAGACATTACGTGAAGAAAGGAAGAATATAATAAGTTATAAGCTAAAATATTTAAGGTAAGAGCTTATACACTAGCGCAAAGCCAAAGTATAAATATATAATATAAAAAAAAAGCTTATAAAAAGGCTTCTTTAGAAGACTCTTATATTATAAATAGTTATTATAATAGTACCCCCCTTTTAGGTCCGAGCTTCTATAAGGGGTATTTATGTTAAATATTAGGTCTAGGTTAGTTTAAGTTTTTGAGATGGAATTTTTTTATAGTAGTTATATCTTAAAGGTCGCTTATAAATTCCTATATTAAATTATTATATTTAGTTTATTTAACTAGGTATTTATAGCGTTTCCGCCTGCAATTTAGGCGCAGTTCTTTAATTTATTTAATATAGTATTTAGTTTCCCTATTAACTTTAATAGGTTTAGATGGCGGGTTTTGTTAATTTAAAAAATATATAGATTCAAGTATAGCAGGTTAAAGCAATAATACATAGAAGACTAAGTATATATTTAAGAATTTAGAGAGTTTAAGTTAGTACGCGTATAAAAAAAACTATTTAAAAGATATAATATTTCCCTAAGGCCTTTAAGTCTAGCTTTTTAGAAAATTATTTTATTTAGATATTTTGTGTATTAAGCCAGACTATGTCTCCTATCTAATAATTAGATATAAATAATTATTTTTAGTTTATATATTCTTTTTAAAGAGCTTAAGCCTAAATTATCTTTTTTTAAATTAGTTATTAGATATTAGCTATTTTCTCTACTATGTGGTTAACTTCTAAGGCTTATAATACTTAATAAAAATATCTTTAAATTCTTATAAAAGATTTAAAACCCATTTAGGGATGTTAGCCTATATATTAGCTAGAAATAATAAAACTTTTATAAATTTAAATATAGTATTATTAGCTTTAAACTATGCTAAGAGGAGCTAGTTTACTTAGTTATTTTACTAGTAGTTTATATATATATATATAGGACTTATTTTATTACACTATTAGCTCTTTCTATTTACCTATTAGTTTCTAGATAATATACACAAAACAGTTAGGGTTTAATTTATAGTTATTTATAGAGTTTATTATAAAAAACAGAAATAAATTATGTTTCTTAATCTAATATAATTATTTCTAGAAGGCTATAGTCTATCTATATGTATTAATAAAAAAAATAGATAATATCTATAGCAGTTATCTCACTATAAGAAATTAGGTATCTATATTTTATAAGGTAATTAATTATAACTATAATATTAATACAGCCTTTAGATTTTAAGAGGTTAGTAATAAAGTTTATAGAAATATTCTTCTATTTTCTTTTAAAGACAGGAAGAGGTTTTAAGACGCTATAGTATTTTTCATAAAAAATCTTAAATCTTCAGTAGGTATAGTAATAAAATATATATTAATATATTATTTTAAATATTCAAGGCTAGTAGTATTCGCGTTGTAGGATTTTAAAGGTTTTTTTATAACTAAAGTAGCCACCAGCAGGAGAATCGTGCATAATTTAGAAGAGTTTAATTTTAAGTTTATTATTATTTAGTATTACTAGCTAGTTATAATAGTATAACTAGTTTTTTTAGTTTTTATATTTACTTAAAGAAAGCTTCTTAAAGTATTGGGTTTTATTCTATATTAGTAACAAAATTTCCTAAATAAACTTATTATTTAGGTATTTATTATTAATAATCTATTAAATTAATTTATCTATCTTAGTTAAGTTTAATTCTAGAGTGTTATTAAATAGTTTAGAGTAGAGAAATATTTATTATTAAGCTCTTCAGGCTTCTTCTTAAGCTAGAATATTTTATATATAGTAAGTAAAAACATCTAGTTTTCCACCCTACTTACCTAGTTAATACGTGATAGTGAAGTTAAATTAGAATAAATATTTAACTTAATAAGCTTATTAATAGCTAAGTTACTTTATTATAATAAAATACTAATGGTTTTTATAGTTATTTAGTACTTAAATTAGGAACGCAACACCTTCTAATTCGGGTCTCTATTATTTAAAATAATATACAATAACTAGCAGTTTCTTATTATATATCTTATAATTACATTTAATAGAATTTAGTCTCTTAGAAAAGTAGACTATAGGTCTTAGTTTATTTTATTTATTTTTTTAAAAGAGAACTCTAGTAGTTACGTAGTCTAAAAAGTCAGCTTTTATAATAATTAGTAACTTAAAATTAAAGTGTTAGAGGACTAGGGTAGTTATAAATATATATTTTAAATATTTAAACATCTTTTAATAAGTATTATTAAATTTAAATCAGATGTCTTTCTTTATTAGGACTATAAGTAGGGACATAATATAAAAAAAATCATTAATAAATTATTAATAAAAGTTAGTAAATTCTAGAAATACTTTTATATTCTTTACGTTCTTAGAGAATTCCCAGTTAAGAATGTTTTTTATTTTATTTAAGTTTATGCTAATTTCTTTTGTTAAGATTATATACTTAAAATAAGTAACTTATTCTTAGTAGAACTTATATTTATTAATATCAAGTTATAAGCTAGCTTTATCTAGGGCTTTTAAGACTTATTTTATATATTATTAATATTTATATAAAGAATTACTATAGATTAGAATATCATTAAGGTAGACTATATAAAATATATTAAGAAATAGTTAAAGGATATTATTTATATAGTATTAGAATATACTTAGTGCGTTAGCTAGTTTAAATAATATAATAAAATATTTAAATAAGCTATATTAAATTTAAAAGGTAGTTAGCTATTCATCTTTCTCTATTATATAAAAATAGTTAAAAGCTAAGATAATATCTAGCTTTATAAAATACTTTACCTTACTAAGGCAGGATAGGGTTTCTTAGATTAATAGAATTAAATAATAGTTCTTAATAGTAATAGTATTTAAAGCTTAATAGTCTTCACAGAATTAAAGATCTTTATTAGGTTTTTTTATAAAAATAACTAGTACAGTTATAAAAGATAAACTTACTCTAATAAATTCTTTAGTAAGATAGTTATTAAAATACTTTCTAAAAACTTTTAGTTTATTTTAGAACATTCTATAGAGAAATCCAAATCCGAGTTGCTTTTTTTCTTTAAGAATAATTTTATAGTTATATAAATAATATTTAGGTAGTCTATTAGCTTTCTTATATAAAAATATTTAAAAAGTATTATAATACTCCTTTAGAACCTTAGTAGCTAAATTAGTATAAATTTTTAAAACTAAGGCTTTATTAATATTAGCTATTAAAATAATAAAGATTTTATATTTATGTTTTTAAGCTATTTATATAAAAAAGGCTACCCTAATTAGGTAGATATTTATATTTAGTTTAGAGTTCTTATAAAGGCCTTCTAGTAAAGCTTTTACTAAGAGGTTTTTAAAATCTTAAAAGAAAGACTTCCTTATAAGGTCCCTATTTAGTTTAGTATTAAATTTAGGTATAAATTTAGATTTTGGGTAGAAATTCTTTAAAGAACAGTTTATCAAAAAGTCCTCTAAATAGGTATTAAATTCTTATAATTAATAGTTTATTTTAGCTAACTAGTTATTACGTTAAGTTTAGATAATTAGTAATAACTTTAGAAAGCAGGTCTATAAGTGCTGTATATAAATAGTATTAAAATAAAAGCCTTTTAATAAAAAGTTTACTAGAAGATCTCTTAGGCGGGTAGTATTTTCTTTTAAATAAATAAGAAATTAAGATAAGCGTAAGTAATAGGCCTAGTAATAGAAAACATTAAAAAATAGCTTTTATAAATTATAATTAAAATTAATCTTATATTTTCTTATTTAAGGTTAGCTAAAAATTAATTCATGGTTTCCTATAGCTATTATAAAGAGATAGATTTTCTTAACGTAATTTATATAGTAAAGAGTTATACTAGCAGTATATAAGATATAACTCCCTTTAAAATATTTACTATTAAAACTAGTAGGATATAAGACGTTTAGGAGTAGTAAAAAATAGAGTTTTTAAATACTAACTAAAAATCTACTAATATAACTTATACTAGTTACTCTAGTATTAATTAAAGTAGTAACTGAGTAGGATGAGCTATTTTATTAGATAATATACAAAATATTTACTTAATAGTTCTAAAAGTTAGTTACTAGGTGAGAGGTCTAAAGGTTAATAGAAATCTAATATTAAAAACATCTTAAAAAGTAACTTAATACTAGAATAGAGCTTTTAGTAGGCTAGCTTAAAGAGTTTAGAAACATTCTTATTTATAAAAAGATTTAGATTTAGAAAAAGAACAGAAGTGGGTTACTTATTAGGGTTAGAATAGACTTATAAATTAAAGTTCTAGTAAAAAAATAAAGTAGTTTTAAAAAATATACCTATATTTATTACACTTAAAATATTAGCTATTATGCTTTTAGATTTTTTATTTAGCTAACCTAATAAGAGCGTAGTTAAAAGTATTAATTTCTATAATATAAAAATCTCTTTATAATACAGATTATAGCCTAATAAGATGTAGTAAAAAAAAGTACTAAAAATTATTATCATATAAAGATATTAAATTAGTATAGTTATTTAATGTATTAGAGATTTTAATATCTACTATTACTTAGTAAAAATTATCGTTTAATAACCTTCTTAGTTAAGTAATTAAATTAATTTTATTTAGTCTAGTGTCAGCAGCTAGTCTATAGAATTTAATAAAGTAAATAATAAAACTTTATTATTCTTAATAAAATAAATTAAGCTTACTTAAGATAGTAAGTTTTCTATTTAGGTCTCTATATATAGCTTATAGAAAGGTAATTAATTATTCTACTAAGTATATATCCTTATTTATAAAAAAGTCTATAAGTGTTACTAGGTTCTTTTCTAGCCTTAAATATATATATAAAAGTTAAGAGTATTTAGTAGAGTATTAGTTAGTATTATTTTTAAGCTTATAATTAAGTTTCCTAATAAAAATACGTAGGTTCTTTTATTTTCTAGTAAACATTAAAAAGTTAGGCAGGTAGTTAGATTTCGTTATTATTAATAGTATAATAAATTCTAGCGTAATAATTAATCTCACATTTCTAATCATAACTTAAGAAACTTAGAAATAGATACTAGTTATAGTTATAGGTAGGATTAGAATTATAAGACTTAAGCTACTTCTAAATAAATTAGTAATAAAAACTAGACTTTCTTTAACAGGGGAGATAGTAATAGTAGGGGTTAAACTAGTAAATACTTACTTTATCTTATTAAGCTTAATATAAAAAGCTTTTATATTTTTTTTATATTAGGTTTCTTACTTTACTAAGGTGTCTATAAGTAATTTATTACTTACCTTTAGAGTCATAAGTTAAGAGATAAGGTCTCTAAGGATTTTAGTAAAATCCAGATTATTTATTATAAGAAATTAGTAAAGACGTAATATAATATCACGGTAGTGCTATAAGTAGAGAGTTAAGTACTTAATAAAAAGCGTTAATTAATTACTAAGTATAATACTAAATAATAAGTTAAAACATTATGTAAAGAAAGGAAGAATATAATAAGTTATAAGCTAAAATATTTAGAATAAAGGCTTATACACTAGCGCAAAGCTAAAGCGTAAATATATAATATAAAAAAAAAGCTTATAAAAAGGCTTTCTTAGAAAACCCTTATATTACAAATAGTTATTATAATAAGTATATACTAATAAACAGAAAGTTACTTTTAGTAATATTAACTAGTTTATTATAGTAAAAATAATAGTTTTAAAATCTTATATTACTTTTAGAATAATATTTAGATCTTAATTTTAATAATTGCTTTTTCTATTTATAGAGGTGAGCATAGCCGCTTTAAAACAGGCCTCTAAAAGAGAGAAAGTAAGTAAGAGATAAGCTAGAGTAAGCTAGAGTAAACTAGATAAGCTAAATAAGCTAGAGAAAGGAAACCTAATTATAGTAGCTTATTAACTATAAGACCTTATTATAGTTATACTATCTCCAGCTAGAATTATACTCTTTTTTAGATTAATTAGGTTTAATTTATATTTAATAGGTGCTTATTTAGAGTAGCCTAATTATAACTTAAATACTAGTACCTTAGTATAGTAAATAAATGCTTTAATATATAATACCATGCTCTTTTTCTTTCTACTTATTAATATTATATTTATTTTTACTATATCCGTCTTTACCACGCGGATCCTTTTATGTAGCTATGTTATTTAAATAAATTTAAGCCTTTATAGTTTTATTACTTATATTATTAATATTAAGCTGATTTATTTTACTATTGCTATTTAATATGTTTATATATTAAACTATTTTATTATTATTATCTAACGCGTCTATATACCTTACTATCTTATTATTTAATATGTTATAACTATACTAAATAATTGCCTCACGTCACTAAAAACCCCTAATTATATAGAATCTAAGAATAATAAGTGTGGAGAAGATATCTATGTATTTAATATTTATAAGAAATTAATTATAATAGAGAGTATAAGAGAAGATATAAATAGTAATTTTCTTAGCTTATATAACTCTTAAATTTACTACTTATAGCGGTAGAGAAGTTAGCCTTAGCGATAATAATAATACCCTTTATAATATAAAGGTTTTTTATTATAGTTATATCACTCCATTCATTTAAGCCGAAGTAATAGTGGTAATATATTAAGTTAAAAATATTTAGTAAAGACTTTAGATAATAATAGCTACTTAGAGATATATTAATTAATTTAGGCTTAACTAAAGCATTCTAAGAAGAAAATTATTATTTAGATATTTCTATACTAGTGTCCTTTAGGCTTAGAGCTAGGCAAAATAAAACTTATCTATTTATTTATTTATTTATTATATATAGCTAATAAGAGGCTAGTAATATTTATAAGCTTTTTTTATACATACTTTTATTAATATATTGCTAATTAAAAAGTGCATAATACTAAAACTATTCTATAAATTAAAGACCTTAAAAACATTTATTATAGCTTATTTCTAAATTTTAATATATTACTAGTAATTTTTTCTCTTACGTAATGGGATGCCTACTGTACTAGAATGTATTTAAGGTATTTTAATTTTATATTAATTCAGAGTCTGCACACACGCTATAAATTTTATATTATTATACTTATTATACTTTTTCTTTACTATTAAATAATTAGAACTAATGTTTTTTTCTACGTAGTAAGAAACTCTCCGTGCTGAAAAATATAAAAGGTACTTTAACTTTAAGTAACGTAGACTCTATACATATATTAATATTTTCTATAATTCTATATAAGTTGTATACTATAGCTATTTCTAAATATTTAGATGTTTTTATATTTAAAAAATTATGTTTATATTATCACCCTCGCGCTAAATTCGCGTAGAGGTTTTTTTTATAATATAGTAAACTTCCTTCCTAATAACACTATTATTAAGCTTTTATAGCTTTTAATACTTATTAAAAGGCCTTATCTAAGCCTTAGAACTTTGTTAGTATGCTGTAAATTTATTATTAGCTATATATCTACTATCACGTGCAAATTTATATAAAATTACTATACCTATTAATATTTTATTTATTTATTTATTTATTAATTTCTACACCCTTACGGGCTACTAGGCGGTTTATGTAGGGATTTAGTTTATAATATATAAACTTCCACATAGCTACTAACATATTATTTGAATAGTACGGGGATCTGAATTTATAGCTTTAGAGTTTATTTTAGAGTAATACTATTCTTACTACTGGTATAGTATCTAAGTAACTTTTAAATTACTTAAGAGATTTTAAATCTCATCTAATTACTAGCCCCTATACTTAATCTACTAGTATCCTTTATAAATGAAATCGTGTTATGGACTATCTGTAGATTTGGTTTCTACTTTTTAATTAGTTTATTTTATTCTAGTAATGAGTATACGCCACACATTTGTGCTATTATAAGATTTTAAAGTTGCTTCTAGTTCTAATACTTCTGTCTCTAGCGGGTCTATCTTAAGTAGACTAAAAGAAAGTGTTTTATTAATTCTAGTTGGCCGCATTGGCAGAGCTTATTGTCTGCTTAGCTAATCTTATATAGATAGCCGTTAAGCCTGCTGTAACCTAAGCGAAGTTAGGTTAGCAGAGTGGATTCAGTTCGTGGCCGTCGGTTATACAACATTCTTGTGTGTTTTCCCGGTAATGCCTTGTCTGAGATGTCGTGCTACGGGCTCGGATTAGAAGTGCGCTTATTTCGATTCTCATGGAGGTCACATTTAGCAGCATAAAGTACTTATAAATATTGTCTTCAATAATTGAATTGGGATTAATTAAAGAAGCTGAAGAATACTAGTATACATAAATAACAAGCGTAATAACCTCTGACAGTGATTTATAAGCTATATTAACTGGGGATCGGCTGGGGTCAGTAGCCCAGTACGCTAGATCATGTGCTACTTCATTGCCATGGAGTTTAGAGTGAGCAGGAACCCATGCAAATTGGATATTTATTATATTGTTGTTCTGCTGCGTTTCCAAGCAACTGAAAGATCTGCCTTAAAATCTCATTGCGTTGTCTGCCTGGGGTATGAAGTAAACGTAATGCCCTTTCGCTGTCCGTGACTATCTGATGTGTGACGGGTCCAGTGTGTAACCCGAGTAAGGGGTTTTCCAAGATAGCTTGCAGCGCGAACCGAATAGCTTCTAGTTCCACCTGCGTAGGGTCCGGATTAGGACCGCGGTCCAAGGTCACAGATATCTGAAGGCTAAATGGGGGAGGCGTGTATGTATACTCCTACATACTCCTGCGAGACCATGACGGACTGAGCCATCTGTGAATACGTTTATAACGTCTGCCGAATTAAGCTGGTTCTCTATCTTTCGTAGTGCCTCATCCTTTTCGTCGATTTGAGGTTTAGGGGTGGGTTGCCATGGAGCTCTAATGAAGGCGGGAACTGGGTCAGACTCGTTTACATTCGGCCATCCGAATTGGGTGGCCATGGTCTCCATGGGTGAACGGTATTTCTCCACTTGATAAAGTTGTCTACAGTCGCGTGCAGAATCGGTTTCCGGTTTTTGCACTCGATCTGTTCTCGGCGCACGGTCCTCATAGCAAGGAAGTTTCCTATTTCGCGTTAGTTAATTGCAGGGATTGGTTCATTAACAAACTCCAATGGCTGTATGATATAAATTCAGTGGTCTCGTGTTTGAAACAACTGTTGCCTTAGACCTTTAAAATCATGCACCTTGCCGCTTACTGAGCAGAATGATATACTCAGAAAACTTTATGCTTATAAGTAATTAATAAAAGTAATTGGATGTTCTCAATTGTACTGGATAGCTTCGTTTCTGTTGGCACACACGGTGAACTAGCTTAAGAATGCGTCTTCGTTCAGCGCCGGCCCCTATTTAAAAGCGGAAGATATGCACAGCTCTAGTGTACATACCACTACTAGATAGAGCAACTAATAACAGTAGATCTTAACACGCCTATAGCTGGTTGCTGTATGAGAGATACATGGCCGCGTCTGATTAATAGAACTCACCTTAAGACCAGCAGGTACAACTCTTTATATAAGACTTTGTTAAGGAAACCTCAACGTTCACTCATTTCCACCTCGTTTTAGACGGGTTAGTGTCAGATATACGATACTCCGACCTCTAACCGGAAATATAAGGATGAGGTATTTAAGAGCTTTAGCTAATAAGTTTAGCTATATCTATTAATAATCCCATCCCGTGAGTTAAGCTTATAGAAACAACGTTTAGTATTTGATTTAACTCCCTTAGTTATCAATCCCTATGGTTCTGGATCCTACTATTTTCGACCTGTTACTGGTGGAGCCGGCTGCTCCATGTCTTTCATCAACCCCAGCCAATAATCTACGCGAAATATGCCGGGAATTTCAGACAACAATTATTAACTTTTTTATTACTGACTAGGATGTTATGAAAGAAATTCAACATGCTTCTGTTTACGATGTCGTATACAGTATCAGGCCTAATCTAATTATAGAGGACTTCTACAGCACGCGAATTCAGAAGCTACTATTATTCAGATAGATTTATCTTCCTATTAATTACGTAAGTTCGTTCTGCTTAAAGAATATTTTATTTATGCCTAATATAAAAGTAAAGATAACTTGGGTTGAAGACCTCATAAAAAAAATCTACTTTTTAATCAATATAAAAGCATTGAAAGACTATTATTCTGCACGGAATACTAAATTAAGGGGCCTGTATTCCATGTCTCTTAGCTATAAAGCACTATCAGTAAGATTATGCCTTTCTTTTTTAGACTATCTAGAGACTAATAAATTATTTCAGGCGATTTCACTCCGGATCTGGCTTAAAGATATAAAAAGTTTATGCTCTTTATAAGTTCTATTCCCGCTATAGGCAGTAAAGCAGATTAACTAGAAATAAGATACTAATATTAAATTTAGAACGGTATTTAACTTATAAGGAAATTTATTAGGCGTATAAAAACCTTAATCTAAGAAGTCTACACCTGAAGGAATATATTTCTGCTAAGCAACAGCTAGTTATAGTATATTTACAAGCTATATTACTATTAAGTGAGAACCTAGAACTAAAACTGTAGCCTCCTCTTTATTTTCTTTAAACACTAGATTAGTATCTTAATTCTAGAATTATAGACACGACTTAGTACAACACAAATCAGGTTATATATTAATATTAAGCTATAAAGGCTAGAGAAACAAATCTTTATTATTAGATCCTTATAGTTAATAAGCTATAGCTATGGAATAATTCGCGTAAGTACTTATAAAAAAGATTATTATATAATTACTAATTAGTTATTTAAAGATAATTATTACCTGTTTCTGGTAAAAAGCTTTTAAAGATAAAGTTTCGCTTATGTAAAATATTATCTATAGTCTTGATAATACTACTAAAGCCTTAATTTAATTTATTAATACTCTAACTTTATTAATCACGTGGTAATGTACTGATATCTTTGAATAACTTATTAATAACTATAATAATATTCTTAAAATCTTTTAGAATACTATATAGCGAATTGTGAGTAATAGAGTCCCTAAGTAAAATAATACTAACATTTTAAAGTGCGAAAAATAGGTACTATTAGAATTTAACTTTAATAAAATAAATAGTCTAGCCTGTACCGCTGGAGCTGAAGGTTTTTTTAAGTTTAAAAAAGAATTTCTCTATTATTTTAATATGGATAGAGAAATTTAGCTAGTAGCTAATAGTAATAACCTCTAGTAAAAGATTCTTAGTATAATATCTATTTTATCTAATTAGTCTAAGGCTATAATAAGTTTAGTAAAGTTCATATCTAGAAATAAAGTTCTGCTAAATAAGACTACATAAGAGATATATAAAAAAATCTATAAGAAACTACATAGTATAGTTACTAGAAACCTTAAAGAACTTTTAAGGCTAGATATATAAGCATGAAAGACTAAAGAGAAGATAAAATTTATCTAATCTATTATATAAATATGCTAATAAAAGTAGCTTTACTATTTTATATTACTAAAAAACGCTTAAAGAGCTTAATGGAAGGGAAGTTTAAACTTATAACTTAGTAAAGAGTTTATAGTACTAAGTAGTAAAGTTACTAAGTAAAAATAAATAGTTCTTATTTTTACTATCTTTATAATAGTCTTTATAGGTCTTCTCTTTTTAATCTGTTAATAACTTTTATTAATTAATAAAATATAGCAGTTACCCTTTTTATTTATAGTAGCTTTTTTTATAATACCTATTAAATAACTATCTATAGACTTAAATAGTGTTATATCTTTGCCTTTAGGATATATTATTAAGTATATAAGTAAAACACTAATTATTCTTAATTTATTAGAAGCTGATTTTTATAAGTTGCTTTTACTATAGCTATTATTATACTATTAATTATTTTAGTATTTAACTTATAGAGACTTTCACGCTAGAAGTAAATACTCTTAAATAAAATTAGCTAATAATTTAAGAGATCTTATTAGAAACTAATAGCTTCTCTTATAGTATTAGAAGATAATCTTTTAGATTTACCTTAGTTAGAAGAGTTAAGTAATTAGGTAATAATATAATATAATACTTTTAATTAACGCAGAAGTCTAATACTCTTATTATTAGATATTAAATCTGTAGCTTTTGTCTCTAGTTATTAGTATTTTATGCTAGTACATATTATTAATTAAAGTATAGTGCTTTATAGCTTCTTTAAAATTTACTATTCCTTTCTGAATTTTTCTAAATGCCTTGTAAAGACGCCTAATATTTCTTACTATTAGTAGTAATTTATTCTAGTTATTTTTCTCTATCTCTACCGTCTCTAGCTCTTTAGTAACTTAATTATGCAACTAGATCTTAATATTATTTGTAGTAATGTTAAGTAGTTTGTATTAGTTTTAAATTAGTATACTAGTATAAAGCTTAAGGAGCTACCTTAAGAATAAAATATAGTAACTAAATTACTAGTTTATAAAACCTATTAGTTAAGGATATTAAGCTAATAGTTACTATCTATTTAAGGATTATTATATAGCTTAGTGTTTTTAGTTCTGCAGATTAAGTATTAGCTTAAGCGTAAGATATAAAATATAGTTTTTATATTATCAAAACTAGAACTTCGTCCCTTATTATAATATGATATTATTTAGAATTAACTATATAACTTCTAGGCACGTGTTTTAGCTTATGAGGCTTTTTTTTAAGTCTTATTTATATTTCTCTTTCTTACCTTATAAAATTATTCACGGTACGTGAACTTTGTACTAATAGGATATAAACTTACTTAATAATAATACCTTAGCACAGGATATTAAATCTTAGGTTATTATATAATTTATATATAATACTTTTATAGTTAGATAGGTAGCTACTTATATAATAGGCGAAAAATAATATAATTTCTAGTACCTAAAGTAGTAGTACTTTTAGCGTAAAAATTACTTCCTTATTATATATTATATTTTATAAATCCTTATAATATACTAATATAGATTAGTTAATATATATACTAACAGCTACGGCTAGAGCCGTGTGCTAAGAATAAATATAAAAATTAAAAACTAATTCTATTTATAACTATAACTTCTTTAAGAAGACATTATCTTCCTTTTTATTAATTAAAAAGGAAATTTTCGTCGGATATTCTTTTATTTTTATTATATATACTTAGTTAATTATTTACTATATTATAGTAGTTTTAAGAACCTACTATAGTAGTATCTAGTATACTAATAGCTATCTTAACTTCTAAATATAACTCTAGTATAATACTATTCCTAATTAAACTAGTAGTATTAGAAAAGGACTGCGTAAAAAAGCTTATTAAGAAAAGTATATAAAATTAAAAATCACAGAAACAGCTAGACTTATCCTTAGATAAACTTAAATATATTTAGGTTAAAAGTAGTTAGCTTATTTTATTAATAAAAAAGAATATTATAAATAAAAACTTACTTACCGCCCTGACGGGAATTATCTAACAGTAAAATAAAACCATTACTAAATTAAAACACGAAATTAGAGAGGTTAGATAAAAATAGTAAATTTTTATAAACTATAATATTAACCTTACTAACGAGATTACTAAGCTTAAAATGTGTGTTAGTAATTTCTTAGTAGAAATCTCTAGTATATATAGCTAGGTTTTAATAGTAGTAGTAAATAAACTTATAGAATTAAATACTATCTTTAGAATATTAATAAGTTATAAATATTTTAAGGAAACTAAGTTCTCCCCCTCTAACATACTCTACTATATAATTAATATCTTAAGAGTGGAAAATAAAGATAATAGAGCATTAACAAACATAATTAAAGTAATAGTTAAAAAAAAAATCCGTATAATAAAAAACCATAAAAACTAGTAATGCCGTGTAGTAACTATTAACTAAAGAAACTAAAATTAAATTAGAATTATATATTAAAATAAAGCTAAGCACTAACTAGTTAAGAGAGTAGTAAAAAAAATTAGAGTAGATATCTATATACTATATAATAAGCTCTACCTAATTAAGGTTAATAATATTAAGAGAATAGTAGTACTAGACGAAAATAATAAGATTAAAATAAAAGTAGTAAAGATCTTTAGTAAGAAAAATAAGATAATAGTTACTAAGATTATATAGTTAAGTAAAAGGGACATCTTAAAGGCCTATAGATTAATAGTAATATACTTAACTAAAGGTAGTAATGTGAGGAGACTTATTATAAAGAGTTTTTTTTATACTAGAGAAGAATCTAGCACGACTAGCGTATTTAAATACTAATTATAACTAAAATAATACTATAACTGCTAAGAGATTGGCTATAAGGCCTATTAATATAAGAATATATAAAAGTATACAAGATACGCTAAAAAAGCCTATTATTATAGAAACTATAATAAAGTAGTATTAAGGTACATTCCGTGTAAAGGATTTTATAAATTATTTAATAGAAACTACTAGAAACTCTATCTATCTTAAAATGAGTAGAATATTTAGCATGATTTAGCTAAATATAAGAAAATAAAACGAGATACATAATAGTCTAATAAATAATAAAGAGATATAAGATATAATAGTATTAGTAATTTAAGAACTATATACGCAGAGAATCTAAAGCCGGCTTCTAATAACTCTAATATAGTATTATAAATAAACTAAGATAGTTTTATTAACCTAGTAAGAAGAGAAATAGCTAATCCGAAGCATGCTCTAGATAAATAAAAAAGTAGAAATAAAGTAAATATAAATAAAGTCTCTAGATATAATAGTAGTAATTATTTGGCTTTATAAGTATTAGGTCCTAGTTATATTAGTCTACATACCTAAAGGAGATCTATAGATATTATAAGAATTATATAATAATTTATATAAGGTTATTTATAATATTAGGTGAAATGCTAGTATAGTAATAGATATAGTACTAGCTAAAAACTTTAACTAATATAACTAGCTATAGAGAGAAGAAAACGTGGTATTAGAGAAATAAAATAAAGTAAATTTAATTATTAATTTAATAACTAAATTCGTACTCTATAGCCTGCTCCTGTAAGGCACGAAAATATAGTATAATAAAAGCTATAAAATAACTATTAACTTAGTTCTAGTATTAAAAGAACTGGTGGATATAGTGCTTAAATATATAATACATAAAACAAAACACAACTCAAATTATTAAATAATTAAAATAGTTTTTAATATTTTTATTTTAATATTAAAGTAGTAGGAGCAGCTTCTACTTAAAAACACGCTTTAAAAAGAAATTAATATTAGAATTACTAGGTTACTTAATATCACCCTAATAGAGAGTATAATATAGTAAAAGACGGATAAACTAATAGTAGTAGTCTTAGAGATAATCTACGCTCTAATATTTAAAGCTAAGCTATTACCATATACGAAGAGATAGTAGACTTAGAATTTAATATAGTTATATTATATCTATACCTACTAGAGAAATTATATCTAAACTAAGAGGCAAACAGAATATACTAGACCTAATCTAAAAGAAATAATAAAAGAAGTATTAAAGTAGTATTATAATGTTATTTAGTAATAAAAGAAAAAGCACTAGAATAAGTTCCTAGTGGATAATAATAACATCTAGAAGACTACTAAATACCTAAAAGATAATAATAAGGCGTTTAGGAAAGTTCTATAACTTAATAAAGCTAATAGAATAACTATAGCCGACTATAAGGAATAAGTAGAAAAACTACTAGCTATATTCTTTCCCCTACTTTCTAATAATATTAATAATAAAGGGCCTAAGCCGTAAAGACCTTCCATAAAAATACCTGCTATTATAATAGAGAAAATAGAAAGATAGCTATTTACTATAAAGTTATAAAAGACTTCTAGAGATAATAGTCTACCTACTATAGTCTAAAAATAAATCTAGCTAATAGTAAAATACTATGTTCTAATATTATTCTAAAAGTTACTAGAAGAAAGTATATTACTTAGTTAGTAGCAGCATGCTAAGATTATTCCCCTTAAGAAACCTAGTAAAGAAAACTATATAATTATAAGAGTGTAGAGACCAATCTTACTTCTAGTAACACTTAAAAAAGTACTAGAATTAGTAGTTATAAAGAGAATTTTATATATAATAGAGATTTATAGTCTCCTCTCTACTAACCACTTTAGAGCCTGTAAATAATAATTAGCTGAATAAGTACTTATACTTCTATAAGAGCAGATATACACCGCGTGGCAGGGCTAATAAATTATTAGTCTAGTTACCTTTAATATTAAAAGAGCTTATAATAAAGTATATAAAGAAAGACTATTATAGAGAATAAAGGTGTAAGGCATACTAAAGTAACTACTTTAGTAAGTAGAGGCTTTCTGCTCAGAACGTACTATAATAATTCTTATTAACGGGTAGTTTTTTAAGGTCTGAAGTTTACTATAAGTAGGCCTACCTTAAGGCTCTCTATTATCTCTAATCTTATTTCTTTTCTTTAATACTAATCTAGTACAACGTTGAATTAACAGCTATAGAGAAGTAATAACGTTTATTAATAACTTTACAGCATGAGTTATAAAGCCTACAGTATAAAGTAACTAAAATGGCATTAAAGCCATTATTAATAATGCCCTAGACTGGGAGAGAAGAAGTAGAGTAATATTTAAGATAGAAAAAACAGTAATTATATACTTTACCCGCAAATTATATAAGAGTGCCACGGAATCCTTTACTATTAAGGGGCAAACTGTATTATCTAAAGACTAAGTTAAGATACTTAGAGTACTCATGGACGCTAAGCTGAAATACTAAAAGCATATTATAAAAGTAGCTGCTAAAGGCCTGGAAGTAGTAATAGAGCTTAAATAACTTAAAGGTTTATCACCCGCAACGGCATAGTAGCTGTTCACATTAATAGTTATTCTAAAAGTAGACTACGCCTCCAGCGTCTGAATACATGCCTTTAAAGACAAACTTATAGGGTCTATTAATAGAGTTTAAAGAATAGGAGCACAAGCTATTATAGGGACTTTTCTTATGGTGGTAACGAGTATAGTAGAAGTAAAGGCTTACATCGCCAGCGCGCAAGAACAGTTCTAGAGACAGGCAATTAAGCTATAGACAGATATTTACACGCTACCCGAAACTAATCCTCTTTAAAGGAACACATCCTGAATGCGAAAATTTAGAAGATAATATTGTTCACCGCTCTACCAAGTAGCAGAAGCGCTTAAGGTCATAATAATGGAAGAGTTAAAAACCATTAACCTGTGTACGTTGGCACCGTGGGAGAAAAGAGCGCAGACGGTTACTGATAACTTAGCACCAAAACTCAATATAGACTGGGCGGTACGCATCGCCGTGAGCAGCTCATCACGGAACGGCATAGTAGGAATGAGCGGAATAATTAAAATCCAAAATAACGAGATCCTGTCCTTCTCCACCACACTAGGCAAGAGAGAGGAACAAAACCCGTACTTTAGAGAATTGGCAGCAATGGCGAAAGCTCTAAGCATACTACTAAAGCTTAGGTTCCGTAACATTGTACTAATAACGAGAAATAAAGCCGCCGTACTTATACTAAGAAGACCTTGCCAATAGTCTGGATAAGAGTATATCAGCCAAATCTACAGATCCATCAGAGCATTAAAGAGAGACGGAAACACGATAACAATCCTATGGCTCTTATCAAGCGAAGAATGCGAACTCGCGAAGGTCGCTAAGCAGAAGGCAAAGACAGCAACAAGACTAGGCGCCACGCCACAGATACAGCTTCCCAGAATATGATCAACGACACTCAACATCGCACGAAAGCACGGCACCGCCAAGAAGTTGCTAGAAAATGTCAGGAAATATTCTAAAACAATCGACACAGCACTACCGGGAAAGCACACGCGACAACTCTACGACCGACTGTTACAGAAAGAAGCCAGCGTACTCGCCTAACTTAGAACAGGTATGGTAAGGCTGAACACATATCTCCACCGGATCAGAGCTTTGTCGACAGATCAATGCGAGTGCGGACAGGCGCGAGAGACAGTAGATCACTTCCTCTTCTAATATAGAAGGTGGACAGCACATCGAATAGAGATGCTACAATGCACAGACACAGGTAGAGGGAATATGTCCTTTTACCTAGGCGGAAAAGCCCCAACAGATGACGAAAAATGGACTCCAAACGTGGACGCGGTCCGAGTAATGATACGGTTCGTAATAGCTACAGGACGACTTGATGCAAACTGACAGCAAATAACCTAATATACCTCACCTATTATACTAACCTAACCTACTAATCACCTCGTGTTACAAAGAACAGACAGCGCTTCAGCCACCGAAGATAGGAAGCTGAACACTTGGAGAATGCACTCTGAGCCAGTCTGTAATCAACATTACTAACCCACGAGCAACCGAAGAAAATTGGTAAAATGAAGTACAAACTATTAAGGGAATTCTGTATGGGCTTGAATGAGAGTAGAACTCACTGGAGGAAGTGGAACAATGCTGATGTAAGGGCTGGATGAGGCCAAGACCACCGTAGGAAGTGTAGTAGTAGATTAGTGCTAGTAGCCCTTTCGGCTCAGCCGCCGGGCGTTAATAAATTGTGTGTGTGTAACCTCCCCCCCGGTGTGCCGAAAATCCCTGTGTGCCGAAAAAAGCCTAAGGTACTTTGCCTTTGCAGCAACTTAGCATGTGCACATGTGTAGATATCTTAATAAAACTATTCTTGATATGCTTTTTAGCTACTTCTTGTTGTTTGCAGCCCTTCCTACCTAAAAATTACACAAGTATAGCTATTCTCTCGCTCGATTCCTGCAGAGTGCGCCTTCGTGCTATGTGCCACATTTCTTTAGTACAGCACCACTATTGCTTTCTATTACTAGATAAACTTATAAAGAGAAGAAAACAGGCTACATAACTACAAAAGCCTATAATAGTGCTAGGAAATTGTTATCAATAATATACGTAGTGTCGCAGGCGAATCCGATTTGATTTGATTTGATTATTCTTACGCCCCGGGTGCCGATAGGCCCGGTGAGCTACCACAAGATGTGTACAATAGTGCGAACTCTGAAAACCTTGGTCCCATCGTCTCATTCTTAGTCCTTCCCTTTGTGATGCCAACATTTCAATACCTATGTCTGTGAACTCTCCAATTGCTGTCTATTGTTTGTACCTACCTTGTCTGCCCTGGATTCTGGTTCCATCGAGAGCAATTTCCCAGGTGTTGGTCATCGGGATAACGGCCGGCCAACTCACCATTTTCCAGGTTTATGTTTTCCAGGCAGATACTATTTATTCAAGTCGTCCTGTAGCCAGGGCAAATCGTATAGTTACTAGCGAAACCGGCTTCCCCTCCAAGCGCGCTGCTGAGATTTTACCCCGCGCCTCAGCAGACCTCTTGGCAGTCGCCTTACCGAACTAAGTTAAGCGTAAAACAACGGTACATACTGTGGTGGTAGGGGTAAGTAGTGTAACAGCAGGGTCCCTGGGATTATTTCTTAGTAATTGCCTGGTATTAAATCCCGTCGATCAGCAAGCTTGGCTAGCAGAATTTCGGGGTGATCAAGGAGATGCTCTAAGGTGATGAATAAGGCGATTTCTGAGTAGATTTTCGAGGCAAATATGAGTCGTTTTGCAAGCAGAATTCCGCTATATTGAAGAGCTACTTCAGAACCTCGTAAAGCCGCCTTGGGCGGCGATTACTGCCTTACAGCGAGCCTTCATAGAGTCGATAAGTTCATTGAGCTGCTCAGAGGTTATCACATCCTAGGCTTCCTTTACAGCTGTTCGGAGTTGATCATAGGTAAACTCAACATCTGCACCCCATTTAGCCTCGATATAATCCTTCATCCAGCACCAAATAGTCTCTATAGGGTTCAAATCGGGTGAATAGGCAGGCCAGAATATAGGGTAGATGCCTCGCTCGTTCAGCTCGATTCTGGTTTCCCCTGCCGCGTGCCCTGGTGCCCCATCCTGCATGAGTTGTATGCCCGGATTCATACGTAACCAGCCGTGTATAATCGGTACAGTGCGCTCGCAGTAGGTCGCCTGGCCGATCGTACCCCAGTTCTTCTCCCAGAAGATGCCAGGGCCCTTAGTATTGCCATGGAAGCAGCCCCAAAACATCCAGCCTTTGCGCTTCCGGTGCTTTGTGAGCACGCAGGTATCCTCCCACTCCTCCCCAGCCCTCCTTGTAACGTACTGCTTGCGGTGTTTACCTCCAGTAACCCAGGTTTCGTCAGTCCAGAGGATAAGGCACTACTGCTCCCGAGTCCAATTGACGTGTTCGAGCGCCCAGGCTAGTCGATCGCGATGATTTTTATCAGAGAGAGGGGGCTTCTGGCGTGCGACGTATCGTTTAAAGCCTCTTTTGCAGAGGGCAGCTTTGATCTGATCCGGCGAGGCGTTAAGGTGAGGCAGGGCTATCGAGAGCCTGAGGTGGCTTATGAGTCGACCCGTTTTTGATGAGCACACGAAGAGCTCAAGCTCATCTACCTCCTCCTCAGTGAGCTCAGCCGGGCGACCTGGGCGCTTCTTAGGTGTCAATCGGTGCGTACATGCGTACTGCACCTGCCGGAGGGTAATCGGCTCGTCGTTGACGGCAGAGAGGTGTTCTGAGATTGCTCTGAGCGACATGCCAACGCCTTGAAGCGCAGTTGAAGTCGAGGAGCAGCTCCAGGTTACAGGCGACTATCCCCTTGGTTATAGCTTTGACATAGTTTTCACTTCACCTGAAAGAAGCTATGGGAAGTCAGACGCCGTGGGGATGGTCAAGAATATTCTTTGCGAGTATGGGGTCAAAGAGCTTCATGGAATTCTGAAAAAAGCTGTGGGAGATGTGCTGAAGAAATTCGGAGAATCTAAAAAGAGAAAGAGGCCAGCACCAGAAGTTTTTGAGTCGTTTGGAAGTCAAAGGCAAAGATTAAGTGATTTGGGTTTCGATAATGATTAGTCTCAGCACAGTTAGTACGCGCGTTTTCCGGCTAGATAGGTGTCACGGTTGTCAGTCATCATGAAACCTCGTACCTGAGTCATATGGTACTGAGGCCTCCCCCCCCGCTTCGCCGGCTCAGTGGGGTGCATTGCGTACATCTGGGGGGTGCCTATGCCACTGTGGTAGGTGGATGCGAAAGCGTGGGCGTTGCCGTCATAGTTATAACCATCCTACCCGTACGACAAGACGATCCGCCTATAAAAGTCTGTGTGGAGTCAAGAAGCAATTCACTGGGGTCTTATATCATAAGGTACCCACAGATTGTTATACCTGGAGTAAAATCACCTTTCGTTACAAAGCCTACACCAAAGCCTCACGATAAACATGAATACACATCAGCAGCTAACTATAAACGTCCTAGATTTGATGTAAATAAGGAAGACAAGTATTTATTTATTGATTAATTTGAAGAGTATCTTGAGAAGGGCCGCCTTTAAGAGGGTGAAGACTTTAATATCACTAGTTATTGGAAATCGCGCCTTAATGGCCCCCAACACCAACTCACTTAATTTGCTCTTAATGTCTTTGCAATTCCTCTAATGAGCGATGAATGTGAGTGAATCTTTAGTAGCTACAAAGCTCTCCTCACTCAACACCGTACACGCCTTCTAATAGAGATTATAGAGGCAAACAAGTGCCTCTAACATTGGTGGGGGGGTAACTTACTGTTTTAACTAGATAATAATGCATATTCCGCAGCAATTTCCGGAAAATCTTGCTTAATCCACTTCAGCCCTTTAACTGTTCTATCCTACTCTCTATCTAACTATCTGATTTTTGTAGGTACTTACTGTAATCGTTTTACATCTCTTGGAGCTCCTCGCGTTTATAGACATAATGTACTTTCTATTCATCTAGTAGAACTAAGGGTATATACAGTCTAATTTATCAGAATATGCTTATGCTAAAATTAATCTGTGCTTACCTTCATAAGCCAGTATACACTTATAATAAAGTAGCTTATAATTGTAAATAGTATACAACTTTGCGTATCTTGTGCATCTTGGACGAGTTTTTTTACAGTGTTTCTCTAGAAGCAGTTTTTGCCTAGAACGATGGTTCTCTATAGCCCTCTATAACATTCCCTTTAGGGTAGGACACTAATTTGCATTATTTTACCTGTTCAGAACATTACAGTATTAAAGTGTACACTTAATCGTATAGTAATTCCCCTAAAGTTACGGGTTAGATATTATGACTGCCTTTTCTAGTGATAGCGTGCCGGAGAAATTTAATATCCTGCTATATTCAAATAATTTTATAATGCTAGTAGTATTAACTAGTAAAGTAAAGCCCTCTATAAGTATGTGAATAGGCCTATAGATAGTTGAAAACACCAGAAATATTCTTTCTATAGGCCGTTGAGTTTGTCCAGATACTTAACAAGGCATGGCTATAAGACTATTACTATATCTAACCTTATCTTAGAGATTCAGTTACCGTTTATTCATAGTAATAAAAGGACTATATATTCTTATAGGCGTGTAGCATTTATCCACCTCTTTAAATTACTCCTTTTAGTTAAAAGTAGCTTGTATTTCATATCTCTTTACTTAAACACTAGTGTCTATATGTTCTGATATAGTTTTAAGGCTATGTTTTTTTAAAGCCTTTATTGCCTAGCTATTACTACTCCAGTTAAATAAATCCTCCCGCTTTAGTACGGTAACTAAGAATCTAATATATTTTAAATCTTATAGCTAATTTTTATTAAATAAGTCTAACACTGGTTTAGATAGTTTATTCTGTGGATAGTTACTAGAACTAGTCTTTTTTACATAGCATTTAAAGGATCTTCTAGTAGGTAATAATAACGACGTTAATAGCTAAGTTAATTATTTTCACATTTCTATAGAAGTTAACATCTAAGAATTAGGAGATAAGGCGTTTGATTTAATATATTTCTAGATTATAAAAGAGCGGAGGTAATTATTTATCTATATAAATAGCCCACTTAGCTCTTATTTAGCTACATATTCTGAATAAGAAGGTTTAGAGATACTTATATTATATAATAAGATTAGCTACTCTTTAGTAAGGCGCTTTTTAATATAGTAGCTAGCTACTATTATTTTATATTTATTAGCATTAGAAGTAGGTGTTAGAGTTAGATTATTATTTTAAAAAAAAATAAAGAGCTCTTCTACTCTATCTAAGTAGGCCTATACTAAATATTATAATTCTAGTCTTATAACTAATATAGCAGTTAACAAGAAGTTAATTAGGTTATTATTATAATTATTAACTTAATTAATAATTTTTTCATACTAATCTATCCCTATACTGGAACTAGGATAAGGAAGATTGGGTAACACAAACTTTAAGATAATAATACTAAGTAACTAGATATTAACTGCCTCTATATATTTATCTTTTAGTACTAATTTTAATAGTCTGAAGTATTTAGCAATTTTAGGAGGATAGTAAGTTTCTATATTATAAAATATTATTAGAGAACTACCTACTTTTATAAGGCTAAAGTCTACTAGCTTAATATAAAGAGAGTTATAAGTTAAGACTAGGATATTTTCTAGTTTAATATCTTAATATACAATTAGTCTTTTTTGTTTATGAAGATATTTTAATGCTAATAGGCTTTAGTAGAGAATTATTAAGCTCTCCTTATATATAATATATTACTTACAATATTAATATTTAAGGTTCCTAAAAAAAAGGTATTCTAGATATAAGTAAGGTAAGAGTATTTTATTCTAGTAATAAAACTAAATAATATAGTCCTAGTAGGGCATTAATAGGAGATCTTTTTTTAATAACTAAAATATATCTACTTACATACTAGATTTTGCTTATTATATTGATTTTCTTTTTTTATAATTTCCTATTAAATCTTTCCCTGTTATAAGGCTTCTTATAAGTATACTTAATACTAGTACTAATATCTTAAGAATAAATTATAATTATAAAGCTATCCTTACTAAGCGTCCTTTGCTTAAGAATAATATAATCTTAGTTAAAAATATATACGTTACTATAAAATGCTATTAACTTTATACTATTTATACTAAGTTTATTAATATATAGCTTATCCTGTGCGGCTATCTCTACGCGGAATTACTTAATATTAGTAATATATTAATCTAGATACATTTCATATTTAGAGACGATAATTTAAAATTTAAGGTATTTATAGAGTTTAATAATAATTTCTTTAGTCTTTTTATTAGGGATTTTGTTCTCTCTAAGGATTTATATAAAGTTATATTACTTCTTTTCTTTTTTCCCGTTATATATAATAATAGTTCCGCGAGTTAAAGAGTCCTTCTAGATGAGTTAATTCTAGTTATTAAATATAAAATAATTATAGAGTTTCTTAATTCTGGCCAGCTTCGGCAGAATGATGTTATATTTATTTAAATTAATTCTAAGAGCAAACCCTTTATTACCTTTTAGTCTATAGCTAAATATTAACTAGAGTCTATTCTTATAAAGATAGACTAGAAGTTTGTTCTTATTCTCTTTTAGTAGTATTATTAACTTCTAATTCTTATAACCTAGTAGCATGTTAGGCTTCTTAAGCTACTATAAAACTAATTATAAACTATTCTCAGGCTTACTAATTATATGACTTATATAACTATACTTATTATCTTTAGAAGGGTATAAGTAAGTGATTAAGTTCAGGTCTTCTATTAAAACATAACTTAGTTTAATAAAAGAGAGGGTGAATATAGGGTTAGATAGAGATATAAAGTTTATTTTTTAGTCTTTTATATTTTATATTATAAAGCGCTAGAGATGTTGAGCTAGGGTAAAAAAAAATAACTTATAAATAATAAGTTATTATATCTAACTAAAGCTATAGCTAACCTTATTCCTTTAGGTAATAATATTAATATAAGAGATAAAGCCTTTTATTAGCCTATTATTATAATATTATACTAAAGACTATCTGCTTATAGGGTGAGTTAATATAGTTAGATAATTAAATATTACTATTTAAAAGTAAAGGCTTTAGTAGACTAGTTACTTTCACGTCTATTTTTATTTTTTATATTTATATTTTTAAAACGCGCGTGATAACGTTCCCTAAACCTATATCTCTAAAGCTATTTACTTATAATATTACTGCTTATAATAATATAGAGTTTAACTAGTACCTTAAAGAAATTAAAAGATTAGTACTTTATTTTCTAGTATATATAATTCCTGTCCTGCTGTCTAGCTAATAATAACTCTAAAACTATTAAAATTAAAGACTCTAAGAATTTACTAAATGATTTTATTTAAAGATTAAAGTAATTAGCTTCTTTATATATACTTTAATTATTTTCTAATAGCTATAAGTAGAGATTAAACGCACCGCGTAACTAAAATAGTTTAGTTATATCTAGTTAATTTAAACTAAATAGCTGTATAACTTCTAGAGATACTTACTAATAAAGAGGTGCTACTTTAATTATCCTTTTTTCTAACTTAACTATCTATATACAATAAGGAACTATACTCTAGAGATAATTACTAGCTATAGGAGACTAGTTTTACGTTAACTTAATTCTATAATAAGGATAAAGAATATTATAAGAGCCTGTAAGAAGAGACTAGAGTATATTATATACTTATTAGAGATAGAAACTAGCCCTTATACCTATTTAGCTTTCTTAAGAGTATTATTAAGAACTTAGGAGAATATTATAAGATTCTATCGTTTTAACAGGACCGCAGTAAACCAGAGAATTAGAAAGTATTTATAAGATAATTATTAAGGTAAGAAGACTTCTAGAGGCTCCAAAAATTCGTAAGGGGGCAAAGTAATTATAATTATTAGTAAAATAACTAGGAATAAGGCTATAGGTATTAAAGATTATTAGAGTACACTAATATAACATTTATAAAGTATAGTATTAATAATAAAAATAATTAATAATATATCTAGCAGTATAAGAAGGAAAACTATGGTAATAAGTAAATAATAATTATCTTAAGATAATATAGAATATGGGAATCTTTTATTAGGCACTAGTAACTAATAATAAATAAAAAAAAACGCTTTTCTATATATATTAAAGCAATAAAGAACCAGCTTATAAAATATAAGTTTATATAAATATTTTAGCTAAATAAAGATTTAGCATAATAAAATAAATTAATGATATAAATTAAATACCTAGAGTATAAATACTAGTGGTATAACTAGTACATACTTTTAAAGTATTAATAGTAATAGCTTAATAATGCTTAAAAGAAGCTTATTAATATAAAGATATTAAGGCCCTTTAAGACATAGGAGTTTATATATAGTATTAAATCTAGATTTCTAGAGCAGAGCGAAAGAGAAAGGGCTAAAGTAAATATAAAATTTATGAAATTAGCTATAATATTAGCTTAAAAAGCTATTTCGGAACTACAGCGCGTTAATTACTCCCTAAAGAAGTCCTAAAAAAGGCTATTAAAAGTATAATCTAAGCTAGATATAATAGTAAATAAATATAATTTAATTAAAAGGCGATATAATCTTATTTATAGATTTACTAAAAAAATAAAGAATATTAGGATCGCTAAGAAAGATATAGAGTGTTATAATATATTCTTATAATAAATACTACAGCAACTCCCTTTAATTAAGCTTAAATTAAAGTAATTTAATATAATTAGAAACGACTTATATGGGAGGGATTATAGGAGGGAATTAAAACTTAATTAAGCTAATAAACCTAATAAGAAAAGTAGTAATAACAGGGAGAACCCTATAACCTTAGACTATAAAATATATATAGTCTTTACTTTTTAAAGAGGTAAGAGACGTAAGTGCTGTAGCTATAATATAAATAATAATAAAAAACTAATTAAATAGTTAAGATATAATAGTTAAAACTAGGATCTCTCCGACCATAAGATATTTAAGTTTATAGATATAATAATAGTAATTAAAAGACTACATAGCCCTAAGACTGCTGTAGTAGGGATAGTAAAAAAAAAAAAGAAAACTAACTAAGTTAATAGATAAAAGAAGATAAGGTATAAAAGCTAGTAATTTTTCTAGCTTAAGCTCTTTACTATAAAGTAATAAGAAGTCTATACTAGATACTTTATAGCTTTTTATAGCCACTTAGCCCCTCCACTGCAGCACTAGAATTACAGAAAGAGAATAATAATTATATACCATAATTATAGTATTATTAGATAGTATTAAATGTCTCTATTAAAAAATTCTTAAGCTAATTTAGATACTAATATTTCTTTTAACAAAGCCATAAATGCTAGAGATATTATTGCTAGTAATAAAGAGTATAAAAAAAAACTAACTAAAGCAGAGCAGTTAGTATAATATATTTAAACTATAGAAAATATTAAAAAAAAAAAGTAGACCTTATTTATAACTATTAAGTAACTAAGACTACTAAAGAGGTATAAGAAAGAAAAGTAAGTAAAATAGAAATTAATAGTTTAAACCACTACTTATTCTAAAACGTTAGGTAGAAGAATTATAGGCTCTTAGCTTTTAACTATTATAAAGTTTCTTATAACAGCTATTAGACATATAAATAGGCTTAGAAAAAAATTTATAAGTAATAGCAAACAGCAACATTAAAATTTCAGTAGTAGATTTAAATAGAAAATAAAAAATTAAGTACTATTTATTATACAGTATAGCCGCCCAAGGGTCATGTGGTTAATATAGAATAAATAAAAAAATAAAAACTATTTAAAATAGCTATATATAAGAGTAAGCGGATATTTTAATAAATATATAACTTAGTGCCTTAATTTTTTAAGTTAGTTTATATAATAAAAATTTTTTATTAGCGCTGTCTAGATGCTCATGTACGCTAAAATACATATATATTAAATTATATAAAGAAACTTTTTTTACTAGGATCTAATTAAGAAGTTAAACTTACTTAGTTAAGTATAATAGCCAGATAAAAATTAAAGCAGAGAGGATTAGGAATTATTACTTTATTTTCTAATTCTAATATAAAGGAGGAAACCTTACGTAGTCTTTTATAAACTATTACTATATAATAAAAAGTTAAGCTTTATTATATTCTTAGTGTAATAGTATAATAAGTAAGTTAACACTTATTTAATATAGCCCTTATATAATAGAATATTTCTAATAATTATAATTTCTATAATAGCTATATTCTTTGTTATAGGCCGTTAAGTCTTTTATAAGTTCATATTCGAAATTAGATTTATTATAATAGTAGTTATTATAATCATCCTAATTCTTATATAGCACAAAATTCTTATTATGCTATAGCAATTAATTAGTTATAGATTTAGTATAAATTCTTATAGTTTATATTTTCTTAAGTTTTGCCTGCGTGATTATGCTGCTTTTAGATATATAAAATAAGTAATAGCTACTAGTTAATAAGTAAGTACAGAAAACCTTATAGTATAACTATAGTATTATTAATTCGCAAATTAATTGCCTAATAATAAAAAAGAAGAATAGGAGGTGTTTTAGCTATTAACTTTTTTAACTTATTAATAATTCTATAAAGAGTATTATCTTGCTTTTTTTGGAATTATCTTTAAATCTATAGCAGATAGCTCTACTGGTTATTATAATCTTTATAAGTATAATTAAGTAAAAGAAGCTATATAATATTTTCTATTTTATTACTAATAATATTAACATCTTCATAACGATATAATTATAGAAGGAAGGGAGTAATATAGTGATTTATTATATATATTAGAAGGGAGATTATCTTATATAAATTCTAATAAATTAAATCCTAATAGACTAATAGAAAAGTGGAAACTAAACGTGAAAATAGTCTTAATAGTTATTAAGTATACTCTATAAACAAGAAAACTAGACCCTTAATTAGGTTATTAATATAACTATTACAATATTTTCCCCTAGCCTTATTTATTTACTAAATAGATATAGGCTAGTAGTAAAATAATAACTTATATAAGTATAGAAAGAAGAATGCTAGGTGGCTTAAAAGACCTAAGAAACCTCCTAACTATATATTTCTTATAAAAACTTAATATTTCTGCAATTTCTTAACGTAATCTTATTATTTTGAACTTAAATTAAGTAGGGCTATTCATGTCACTGTAGATTACTTATTACAAGATTTTATCTTATTATAATATTATTACTTAGAATATGTAAATATTTGAGTTTAGTTAGTTTCCAGTAGTAAATTAATATAGTGCTCTAATTAACGATATTTTTATATTTAATTATAAAATATTTAATTTTAGCTAGATTAATTTATCTATATGATCTTTTAACTACTTTAGCTTAATATCTACTTTATTATCACAGATAAGTCCTTAGTCTATTAGATTTAATAATAATAATCAGATAGTTTTATTCTTATATTATAGTATATATTTATTTTTTAAATTATCTGTAGGGCGGCTTTTTCCTGCATGTATTTTAGTTATTTCTTATCTAAAATATTTCTATCTAACTTTAGAAACTCTAGTTATGTGTATCTACGGGCTCTATTTTATTACATTCTAGCTTTATAAGTTCTTTTATATTAGTAATATATCAAGATCAAATGCTATAACTAAGGTAAGTAGGGAAGTTAGTAAATATCTTATTAACTAATAAGAAAAAGCTTCTATCTTTATATAATAAACTAAAACTATATCTATTTAAGAGTAAATTCTTAAACATTGACTTTTAAAATCTACTTAATAAGTCAAGCTTATTAAACTCTTTAAGTAAGAGTGAAAAATAAGGCTTTATTTTTAAAGCTCTTATTAATTCTAAGCTCTTTATAATTAAACTAGTAAGCATTTTCTAAGATAGTTAACGTAATACTCTATTAAATTAATTAGTTTAAATTCTTCAATATCGAAGAAGCACGAGCTCTCTTTGAAGACTTTTAAAATAATAAAATACTAGATAATATCTTTATAAGAAATATTAATCCCTTCTTTACTAAGTATTAAGTATATAAGAGAATTAATGAATTTTATAAGAAGTATTTAGGAAGTAAAGATCTAGGTCTTATTACCATACCTTACTATAAATATATTTATATAACAAAAGAATAAGAGGCTAGCCTATAAAGTTAATTTAGTTTCTTAAAATAAAATTATATAAATAATAATACAGATAAACAGATCTGAGCCCTTATTAAATAATTTATCTTAAATAAATTAATTAATACTAAAGTCAGGTTTATCTGATGAATGGTTAAGGATCTAAAAACTTTATAAAATATTAGAATATATTCTAGAGATATTTATGCTTGTAATTATTAGAGTAGTCTTTTAGTTAACTTTAGTATAACATTAATAAAACCTAGCTATATACTTAACGTTTTTCTAGAATAGATAGCTAGAAAGAAAAGAAAGCAGGACCTAAGTGCATTTAATAAGATAATTTAAGAGTTAAAGATTAAGACCTTAGTAAGAGCTATAAGAACAGTAGACTAATAAATTCTAATATAGACTAAATATACGTAACATAGACTACGCAATAATTTCGTTAAGCTTAATACTTTAGAGAAAAGAGTAAAGACTATATATATCTAAGATAATATAAAGTCAGCACTCTATAAAAAAAGTAGAATAAAAAAATATTTTTTAGTTATAGTTTAAGTCTCTACTCTAATACCCCTTCTCTTTTCTTTATTTTATATATTAGGTGGAAGTTTGTATCGTATTGGCGTAAAAGAGATTTATGTTTTAAATAGAACTCTTATATTATATCATTAATCTATTAAATAGAGTATAAGTAAAGAATATGTATATTTAGCCTAGACCTTATTAACTATCTCTCACTCTTCAAGTTTTCGTTGAACGTATGAGAATACCTTGGGTATTGGGTTAGGAATTAGTTGTTTTTGAAGAATAATATTTGTATATAGTCTCTTTAGTATAGCTATTAGCCTAAAATATACACAAGATAAAAACACTTTTTAGTTACTTTTTAGTCACTTTTCTTAAGCTTTTAAGCTTTTAGTATAGTGGATAAACAGAGACGGTAGAGCAGCTAGCGTAGTATTAATTAACTATTTTATATAATAGCTTAATTAAACCTCCTTCTATTTTTACTACTTTCAGGAGTGCAATTTTCAGATATATAGAAATATTTTATTACGTTAAATAGTAACTTATAAAAGTATATTATTATGCTAAAAATATGAACCCCTGAAGTTAACTAATTAACTAACTATAGTACTTATATACAATTCGGAATGTTTATAAGGGTGTGGCCGGAGCGGGTCAGCTATCCTCCCTATTTATAATAGCGACATTTTATGCTAAATTATATTTATTACTGTTAGGTATTACTTATAGTATACTTATATATCTCAACCTGTTCTATATTTATATTAGCATTAAATTTACTAAATAAAGCGGCATTAAGGTTGTATTTCTATGTTTTCTATCTACCATTCCTTTAGAGCTTTAGGTGATAATATATGGATACTAAGAGCTAAAAGCTTATTTCCGCAGCTAGAAGCACTTTTCTATTAGTAAAAATTAGCCCCGTGGTTGTAGCTTTAGGCCTTAAAAGTAAATGCAAGATTATTTATGCTAGTTAGCGTGTGTAAATGCTCCCACTAAGCATTCTCTTTCTCTTTTCCGTTATTTAGATCCCTAAATCTCTGACCTCCTTCCATCTCCCTTAATTCGTGTATGCTAATACTAGGTTGGCCATACTAGTTAGTATGCTAACTCCTATGATTATGTTGACACGGGTAATACTAAGAAGATATTAAGTTACACTTAGAGAGAACAGATCTTCTCTTAAAGTTCGGTATATTAGTTCTTAAGGTTCTACTAACATGTAGGAACCTTTTATGGCTCAGTGTCTTTAGTATGTATATAGTTTAGCTTAAAGGGGGGACTATACTATACTTCTACTTAACTTAGCTTTGCACGTAGCGTAGGTAATGTACTGATTTCACCAGGTTGTCTATTAAGGTAGCATGAGGTGGCGTGATATTAATACCTTCACTATATATTCATGCCGACCCCTTAAACCCTCTATTAAATAGAGGTTTAAAAAGAAAATAATATTACAAGTAATTATAACAAAAGATCTCTGATTTTCATAATATTAAATCTACTACTAATAGTCAAATCTAATGAATTTCACTATACCAGAAGGAAGTCCTAGTGCAAAGAGATTTTCTCGAAACGCTGAATAAGAAGGTCGATACACTGGAGGGAGCTAAAGAAGGTTTCTTTCTTCTTTAGTAATCTACTCTTCTTCTATAAAAAGAGCACTGTCGCAATTTAGATTCAGAGCCTGTAGGCTACTATTATTTATTAGCATCTCCCGGTCAGTGTTAAGATATAGACCGTCCTTAGAAAAGTTTAAATCTTTTACTAAATAATTCTCGAGGGTCTGAAGCGATGCTTCTGTTCCTGAGTCCCATAGCCTAACGGTCTTGTCGTCTGACGCGGATGCCACTAGCTTGCCGTCCGGTGAGAATGCCACTGATAAGACCCTGTCCGTATGGCCTTTGAGGGTCTGGAGCGATGCTCCTGTTTCTGAGTCCTACAGCCTAACGGTCTTGTTGCCTGACGCGGATGCTACTAGCTTGCTGTCTGGTGAGAATGCCACTAATAAGACCCAGTCCGTATGGTCTTCGAGGGTCTGGAGTGATGCTTCCGTTCTCGAGTCCCACAGCCTAACGGTCTTATCGCCTGACGCGGATGCTACTAGCTTGCCGTCTGGTGAGAATGCTACTGAGCTGACCCCGTCGGTATGGCCTTTGAGGGTCTGGAGTGATGCCCCCGTTCCTGAGTCCCACAGCCTAACGGTCTTGTCGTATGACGCGGATGCTACTAGCTTGCTGTCTGGTGAGAATGCCACTGAGCTGACCCAGCCCGTATGGCCTTCGAGGGTCTGGAGCGATGAAATCCAGCTTTCTGGAACTACCGGAGGCACTGTGATCCACTTTGAGACTGAATTCCAGAATTTTGTCCTAACCCAGCTAGTCCGCGGGCTAAAAATAAGAGCTGAACTGTATACTTGTAAAGGTGTCGCTCTAATTAGTGGTCCATTGCTAAGAATAAATGGTGTAGTATTATGTATTAGTGTGAACAGCTCTATGCTCCGCTCAGGCTTCTATGTAATTAGAAATGGAATTTCTGAGACTTTCCATGAAATAAACTTACAAGAACTACGAATTGGAGAAGTCTCATAGCCTGGCCCGTTTTAAATATCTTCTTCAAAAGGCCCATGGCTTCAAGCCAATGGAGAAGGTGATCTTGGAGAAACGTGTGAATTATCCTATCATCACGAAGGATACTTGCGTGCTGCTGAACACGACTAGGACATTCGACGTAATTGGTGAGATGGTTAGCCCAGTAGCAGCATGTATATTCAATACGCATAAGGGGGCTATTGCTGATCTCATCCCCCGGCCCGCTTGCCTGAGCACCGGGTTCCTTTAGGCTATAGATGTTCTCTCTTAGAACCGCGGACATGGCCTGAATAGATCTATCCATTATGTCGTAGTGCTCTTTATATATGCTAGAGGGAAATATACTAGACCCTTTGCCATTAGTCAAGAAGTCCTTCACCGACTGGTGGACTAAGTAAACTCTTTTCTCCCGGATGGTGAGGAAGGAGCTACATAGTTCGATCAACTTTGTTACCCACAGACTATTTTTGCATAGCTCTACTGGCAGGCGAGTGATAGTAATCAGTTCCTGAAGATGCAAAGGGCGGTATGCGACAGCGGCTAAGCGTAGAACTTGGATGCAAAGATCGGGTTGTTGAATCTGCTCTATTATTCGCTTATAAAGTGGCTCTAACCCTGATGGGAGCTCTTTAAGCACATTTAATGTCTCGAAAGGGAATAATGGCTTTTCGAGTTCTTGGCATACTAATGAGACCTAGAGGAATGTTTCTTCCGCCTTTTCACGAAGCACGCTCTTAACTTTTCGTTGAAGTTGGGTATCATAATCCTTACGTTCCGTGAGTTGCCGGATCTTGAAGTTAATGAATGTATTGACAGCGTGCGAAATGTGGACCGTATTCAATTCGAGACTGACCTTCAGTCGAAGGGCATCCGGCTTTAGTCGCTCGTTAATCTCAGGCTTGTGTTGACTGGTAACAAGCCATTTAATGGTGGATCTGGATTTACGGTCTTTTCTGGTGACTGTATCTAAGAGCTGTTGTAATTCGGTATTACATTCGTTGAGCGCATCCACCAGGAGATAGATTCTCGCAAGGCTGTGGTCGTTCAACATGTTTTCGAGTATTTCTTGTAAAGCATATATTGCGTTGGGGCCCTCAAATAGCTGGCTTCCGCGAGTTTTGTACCTCGTCTGTACATGTGTGATTAGGCCCGGCTGTTTGGTGACTAGTAGATAGATTAGACCTCTGAGTACAGACACAGCACTGTTCAGTCTCGTGTCGGTGTTTTGGCAGAAGAAGTACGACAAGACTGATCTTGGTGAGCTCTTCAGCCAGTGCGAGAGCTCGTTAACTAGGCCTATTATTATCATCGTCTTGCCCTTACCTGGGTCGCCCTTGATCTAGAGTACCTGCGTGTTATAGTCGTCTCTCCAGCGAAGGAATGCTTCGTCGTTGAGAATCCACACGTAGGAGTCTTTGAGCAGATCATCTTTAGTCGCCTTGATTCTGGCTTTGTTATCCTTGGGATTGGTGATCCCGAGATCGCATAGGCATTGATCGACGCCGGGGATTTCTGCCAAATGAACGTCCCCATGCGCATTTATTTGCATGGCATTTCCGTCCGCTATATTGTTGGAAACCTAGGCTTGATTCATTGTATTTATCTTAGTTCAGGAATTAGCATGCAGCTAAAGCATCGGAATCTTTCTAATAATGCGCCTAATAGAGCCGTTGGGCCGGGCAGCTTGCGGTAGATCCACAAGTCAACGTTTCTAATGAGGCTAATGGTGGTAAAGGTCTTCGTCAGTTTGGACAGGCTTGGAATAGTAGTTTTATGAGAGATAGACCATCTTCTGCTTTAAGCTAGTGTATGACAATACTGGAGTATGTTAAAGATTCTGGACAGTTTCTGTCGCAAGGTTGGCTGATGCGGGGTAAGGATAACAGAGAGTAGATTGGGCGGAGGAAAACCTGAGATTGGCTAGTTTACTTGACAAAACTGCGCCACATGGAAACAGATTGAACCACACGGAAACTCAAGTAGGAATTGGTAGCTTGGTCGGATTGTTATGTTGTCTCATACATCTTGCTAATATTTCCACAACCTGTTTGGAATCCAACTCGGATAGATGTGTTGGAGAAAATGGTATGGCTGTTAGAGCATAACATGGGCAAAGGGGTTCACTAATAAACGTACTCTAGTCGGGCCTTGCAGTTCTTGGTGCTATTTCGGCTGCTTTAACCTTGTTGGAGGCAGCAATTGGAATTGTTGGACGGATTCGCAAGACGCACGAACAGTAAAAAGATCTTGCGAGGGTCCTAAGTAGTCATTATGATGAACTTATGAGCATAAAGAACATTATCCAGATCGTTAAGGATGAAGAAGCATTGCGGACTGCAGCTGTTGCCTTTCAGCTAGTTAAAATCGAGGCTGCCGCAGCAAGACTCGTCGATTGTCTTGAAACGGTGGATCCAGGGACGAAAAGCACCATGCACCAGTTTGCCCATCAACTAATACATGGATCGAAAGATGAAAAAGCGCTCGCTAATGTAATGGATGAACTCGGCCGCGCAAAATCCGGCCTTAGCCTGCGTATCCAAGTTGCTAATGTCGGCCTGACACGAACTGTTGAAGACACTATTGTTGCGAATGCGGAAGTTGTTAATCGAATTAACTTTGTTCTTCAGCAAGTCTTTGGCGAAGGGAGAGGGCTGAAGCTAGCTGAGTTGCTAAAGAACCGATCTGCCCGAGGTATGTCTGTCTGTCTGTATATCTTGTGAAACTGACCGTGAATAGATGATGGCATGGTGCCTCTGAGCGACGCTGATATCGCATGCCTCAGCGATGAAGTGGCTTCCCTTACTTGTGATGCAGACGCCGCCGCGAAACCTGCAGCGAATGTTCCTCTAGATGCTATTGAAAAGAACTGTTATGGTCGCAAACTCTCTACCCTGGCCCTTGGCTCTAAGGTTGGACTCTTAGTTAATCGTGTATGGTTTATCCTTCAATCAAATAGGTTTAGGAAAACTAAGCCTACTCGAAAACCTGGACTAACTGGGGCCATGAAAGACGCACGACTCCGTTTCGCACTCCGCTATCGCCACTGGGGTCTTGAACAATGGAAAAAGGTTATTTGGTTAGATGAGACGTTAGTAGTCCTAGGCCATTGGTGGGGGAGCTGGCGTATCTAGAGGAGGCCATATAATGTAACCGAGTGCAGGGAATCAATGTAGCAACCCATGATGAATTAAGGGCTATCTAGATGATGTATATATATGTAAATGAGTGACTAGGCAGATGAGCGCCAAGCAGGTAGCAAGGAGGCTAGAAGGGACTAATGAAGGCAGATGGACCTAGTGTAGGCGGTAACAAACAAGTGTAGGCTACAGTACCAATCAATGCTGTTCCGTGACATATAAGAGAGTCCTCCGAAGCTGCATCCGTGAGCGCTGGAAGGGTTATTTAGAATTTATGTGCTGGGGCTGTTTTTCATATAACTTTAAAGGACCATGCTATATCTGGAGGCCAGAGACTACAAAGGAGAAGAAGGATGCTACTAGTCAGATTGCCAAAATTAACGCCGCAATTGAGCCTGACTGTCGATTGAACTGGGAGCTTACAAGAGGCATGTCGCGCCTTGGCCTTCGTAATAAGCTTAGACGGAAGCTAGAGTGGAAGTTCACAAAGGAAAATGGCTATGTCACTCGGGATTCTGATCGAGGTGGCATTGACTGGTGGCGATATCAGAATACTATTCTTCTCCCTCTTCTTATTCCTTTCGCCATTGACCTCCAATACGAATACGGCCGCGAAAACGTCTACGTTCAAGAAGATAAGGCAGGAGCCCATGCTTCTCATCACCAAGCACATATATTCGATATTGCTGAAGTCTCACGTCTGCTTTGGCCAGCTAACTCTCCTGATCTCAATATGATAGAGCCTTGTTGGAATTGGATGAAAAGGGTTACTACTATGTATGGGGCACCTACAACTCGAAGCAAAGCAGAGAAAGCTTGGAGAGAAGCATGGGATAAGCTTGAACAATGGAGGATCCAAGCTTGGATTGAACGTATCCCACGTCATCTTGAGGAGATTATCCGTCTTAATGGGGGTAATGAGTACATTGAAGGCATATTTGATGAGACCCTAGATGGAAGGAGGAAGGCTCGTGAGCGACGACACTATCTAAAGCGTCGTTGAGACCTGGCAGCTGCTGAACGAGGCTCTCAAGTGCCTTATGGATGGACAAATGAGAATCGTAAACCTCCACAGTGTAAAATGGAAATATCCGGAGCAGCATCCCGAATAGGGAAAGTGACATGCGCCATGGCGTTGCCAAGAGCAGGGGGGCTGCAAAGACTTTTCGAAGCGACTTCTGTACAGAATTCGCCATTCTCTCCTTGCAGCGGTATATTCTCAGTATCATTCAAATAGATATCTACGGTTTTATGGCAAATTCTGATGCATGTTTGTTCCGATTTGGATAATCCTGGTCCGTGTTTGGAATTTGGTGCATCATCAAACCAGGATAAGTTCCAAATGCTACAAGCCACGTGTTCGGCCAAGAGGCGGGGTAAGCATGGCGAAGCAAGCCGGATGATTCGACGATGGTATAACTCATAGACCCTCTACAGATCATTCAAAGTTGATACTGCGAAATGCTACGTGGCGAAGGGGGGTTACTTACACCACCTCCGAGTCCTCAATTAAAGAGACATACACCCAAGCTAGCTGGTGGCAACGTACCATCAACGAAGTTAGCGACTCCTCTAAGTTCTCATACCGACTCGTCTATACGGAACCCATTGGAGTCAATTAATCCTAGAGGAGCTATTAGCGAATCAGATTCATTAGATTACAATGAACCAACCGCGCAAGATCTAATCGCTGAGTCTTCACTTTTTGGAAGTAACAGGTTCTCCTTCTGGAATTATCTCAGGCTGGCAATTTTGAAGAGGCCTGCGGCCGCGAAGGCCCGACTCAGATCTATGCTACTACTCATCAAAACCCTTCATAACGGCAAGTACAACACCGAAAATCTTTTAGTCACAAGAACTCTCTTAAGCAATGAGTATCAAGATCTGCTTGATATCATAGCAAAAGATCCATCTCTCCTAAGCTACTTTAATGAGAAACTTCGGTATGGCCAATCCTGACTATTATACCACACTTAGGCTAATTCATCAGATATGACTACATTCCTGGCCACAAGAGCAATTTCATAGTTCAGATGCCGTTATTTTTACATGAATACCTAATGACGGGCGTGAAAAAAGTTATTTACCCTCGTCTTATTAAATTAGTAGCAAAGCCTGAGAAGCAAACGGCTAGTCTTGCTGGAGATATTAAGAAAATAGGTTCTCCTACTTTACTACTTAGACTACCAGCTAGTAAGAACGCGTTAAGAACTCTAGATAGTACTTAGATAACCAAGAAGTGCCTAAGTTGCCCTAGTTTAATATTCGAAGTATCATGGTCACAAAGACAACAGGACTTGTAGAGGGTAGTAAAAGACTATATTAAAGAAAGCAGTAGCACTATTCAAACTGTTATTAGAATAAAAGTTAACTATAAGACACCTCTAGGAGCAGCGGGATGAGTGGCTAGGGTCTTCATCTAGCGTGCACCATAACTAGATATAAATAAACAGGTAAGACTTAGTGCCCCAGTTGTAGATACTATACATTAATACCTAAAATTAGAGAGTAATACTAAGCAATTAATAGCAATTCCGAAATAAGTAAAAGTAGGTAATAGAGGGGTTTAAACTTTCACTATGTCTAACAGATTTTGTTTATAGGCATTTTGTAAACTCATTTGGCAGTATAATAAATCTAGTAGAACTTACGTCTACCTAGCTTTATAAAGCGCTGCAGAAAGAGGAGACGGTTTAGTTTCTAAATGAAATAAATATAATACTTTTAGAATCTGCTTATTTGACTTCAGGTTTAGCTCCGTAATCTTAAGCAAAAAGAAGGAGATCTACTATTAGAAAATAAATAAAAGAGATCATAACGTGAAGTAAGACACAGAATTATTAATATAATAATAACCTATATTATGAGGAAACAGCGAATAAAGATCGAGCGTATAGTGAATATATTCCCTAATTTATAGGTCCTTAGTAAGTAGATTATGTGAAGTAGATAATCTAAGAATAATATATATCTTTAGCTAGCTTAAAGAAATTAGCATTTAATAATTCTTTCTAGTAAATCTATTAGTGTTATGTCGATTATTAATATTATTTTAAAATAAGTTAAGGTAATAGAGATCATATCTTAGCAGCTAGAAAGTACTCATAAATATTATTTTCAATAAATTGAATTAATTAAAATGCTGGAGGTAATGACTACTTAAGTATATAATAATTAAATAAGCAGTAATAATAGTATGATTCTTAATAATCTATAATACTATACGTCTCCCTTAAGCAGATAAAACAAGAGAAGGATCTTAATAACTATAGAAAGATAATATTAAATATTATACAAAACGCAAACGAATACTTGCCTCTTTACTAGAAAATACTGGTATTAATATCCATTAATATGTTTACAGTAAGAGAAACGGCTATATTACTTAATATTCACTAAACTAATTCCTTATTTATATGTTGATAATAGTAGTTAATACTAAGTAAGTCTAGCACCTCTTTATTTCAGAATTCTAACTTAATTTCCTATGTTATTTAGGTGATGTTAGTCTCTAAGTAGACTTATAAATATTCTCTTTCTATTTAAGCAATACAGTTAGCCTATATTCCTTATAATTATTAAAATAATAAAAGAAACTAGAGTACTAAAGCTTAAATATGCTGTAAACCTTATTATATAGCTATTCAGACTTAAAAAGTCTTCTAGTTATTAAACTTAATATCTTTATCTATTTAGAACTGTTAACTGTGTACTATTATTTTATATATCTTTAATTTATATATTACTCTCCTGCTTTTCTTATTTTATGTGTTTTTTTTTACTATAAAATATCTCACATTCAGCCCTATTATAACAAAAGTTTATTAATTTATTATAGATATAGGATTTTACGATACTAAAACAAGGCGCGCCTCTTAAGATACTATATATTTAATATTAAATCTATATTCTATACTATTATAACTAGACAGTAGAAGAAAAATATTAGTATAAAAAGTAAGTAAATAATCTTTTCTAGTAGGAAATATAGCTAGATATAGAAGGATTAACTAGTAGAAAAGCTATTCTATATACTTAATAAGTAGATTTACTAATTATTAGTTTATAAACAGAAGTTAGAGGATATTAGAACTAACTTAAGAGAATACATCTTATGTATATAAATGCGGTTAAATATACTCAGAATACTAGTTTTTCTATCTTATTATAAAGGCAGTTACCTTAGATACTGTTTTAGGTATATAAACCTAATAAATAAGTAATTAGTTTAGTAACTAGAATTTCTAGAGTATAGCTATAAATAAACTTAAGAAAGTAAAGTCTTATTTTATTAAGACCTATAACCTCTTATTAATAAAGTAATTACTATAGCTATTAAGACTTCTTTAAATAACTATTTAGTATGTACTAATATACAGAGTTAAAAAAGCCCTATTAGGTATAGTCTTAATTTTAATTACTATAAAGATAATAAATTAAATAATTAGAATAATTATAAATAAAAAAATATTTCCTCTAGTACTGAACTATAATTATCTATCTTAGGTTATAATAGGATTACCTGTATTATTCTAAATTATGTTCTCTTAAAATTTATAAGAATCTAACTAAAATATACTTACTTAATATTTAGTATTACCTCCGTATATTTCTCTGCCTGGGCTAGTATTTAATTGTGGTAACTTAACTCCTAAATATCTCTAATTAATATTAACTTAATAGCTTTTTAGAGGTTATTATTTAGGTTAGGGTGTAGTTAAATAGCTTTATAGTTCTAAATAACCAGTCTTCTTATAGTATAGTAATTATTTATAGTTAATGAAAAATCTAGTGGTGTGTAGGTATTATATTTAAAGACTAATTTCCTTAAGCTATATAAGCAACATAAATAAGTATAGATAATATTATAGTTAATTAGCTAGTTATTACTATTAGTTAGGGGATTACTACTAAGTAGAAGCTACTCTAGTAATATTATAATACTAATAACTATAATTAATAACTTAGGCATAAATATAATCCCAAAAGAGACTTAGTGACTTAAGGTTTAAAAAGAATAAAATAAGAAGTAATATAAGTTCCTTATTTAGAAACTTAAGAGAAGTAGGAAACAGTATACAGAACTTTATTAGCTAAGTATTATAATTAAGAAATCTAAAAAGCTATACTAGCTAAAGGTTCTAGAAGTTTTATATAAATATCTTAAGTAATTATATATATTCAATCTGGTTAAGACACTCAGATAATACTGGATTTATCTTTATATTAATTATTAAGCTTAAAAGGTTGCTTCTGAGGAGAACTTCTGTAAGAGATTTTTTTAATTTTATTCTAGTTTCAAACGCAAGCATTTAAAGGCATGGGAATTTAAATAAACTAAAATTAAATAAAATTAGTTTTATCTTATTATAAACGTGATTTTACTTTAATATCTTAATTATTAGGGCATATAAGTAAAGAATGCTGGTAGATAAAAGAAAAAAGCTAATATCTCTATTCTAAATAATAAGTGAATTATTATGTTTATTTTAGTAATTAAATTCGCCCCCTACTAGCTCTTCTAAAGATTTCTAGTTTTTATAATTAGTATTAAAAGTGTCATCTTATTGCTCTTAAGTGTTTTAAACTAAGTATATTTTAATTTCTAGAGAGTATAACAGCTACGTGCTAGAAGATAATATTTTAACTTTAAAATTTTTTATAACACAGACCTTAAAAAGCTTTAGGTGCTTAACTAATAAGTAAATTAAAAAATTAAAAAATAGTCTCTTAAGAAATATTAAGTTCTTTTAATTTAAGTATTTAAGATAAGGTAGGCTCCTATTACTTAAAATAAATCTAATTTAAAGAAAATAGATATTAAAGTATAGCTTATTTATACTTTCTAGTCTTTTCTTCTTTTTCTTAACTAATAATAACTAAAAGTCGTGATGTTCTATCTAAAGACTATAGTAATCTTATATTTATTATATATTAGTTTTAACCTCAACTCGTTAAATATAAGTACTAAGTAAAGAAGTGAAGATTATACTATAGTTATTATCCTATTCTTACTCTTCCTAGATAAGGAGGGCTAGAAGGCTCTAGGTTTTAAGTTTATAATTAAAATAAATAGTGCTAAATTAGTATAAGTAAACTAGCTACTAATAATCTCTATTTATAAAGGCTAGAGATACTAGGGCCTTCTTTTTAGTAATATACTTTATAATATTTACTAATATTTTAACTAGGGTAGTTAAAAGTCTACTTTCGTCTCTCCTAAATAAAACACGTCTATTTTCCATTACGCGATTAAAGGTTAAAGGTTATAATAAAGTAATATTAGAATAGTATTTATTTATTAGCTATAGGATTTTTAAATTTATAAAAGAATTAAAAAGCCTAAGGACCGAGCGTTCTCTGTTTTTGGCTTAAATAAACTATAGTAATATATTAAACTAATTAGCTAATAGCGTTATATGAAATATAAGAGACATTTTAATAAAAGAAAAAAAAGAAATTATTTTAAGTAAAATTTAATATCTGTATTTAATATTAGCAGAGAAGAATATAGATTTATTAATCTTATTACTAAGATAATTTTTATTATTTAATACGGCTAATTATATCTCTAGCTGTACTTAACTAAATACTATTAAATTCTTAAAGTTAATTTAGATTACCTAATCTTAAGCTAAGAGACAGCTGCTTTTTTTTTTTAAGTTATATTAATAAGCTATCTTAGCTTAGTATCTATATATAAAAGAACTATTTTTTATAGTAATATATTTAAGTCCAGTTTCTATTCTAACCTCCCTCTCTTAATTATAGTTATTATAGTTATAGTTGTATTTTATATATTATAATCTTTTTTTTATTAGAATATGCAGGCTACTACTACTAGAGCTATTCTTATATATTTATATAATATTATATATAATAAAGTTTTAGTCTTATTAGAGCCTGTGCTGATTCCTCTGTCTTTTAAATATAACTTAAATAAATTTTACTTTACTTTATAAACTGGGTTTTTAGTATTTTATTTATAAATTTAGTAAAGCGCTAGAGCTAGGGTCTTATGTGTTTTAATATTTTAATATTAAGCTTATACACTCCTCAACCCGCTTACTAGAATAGAGATAAGAATATAAGAGTTTAGTATAAAATACTATCTATAGAATTAGTATTTAGACTACGTTTATTTTATAAACTTTTTATCTTATAGCCAAAAAGCAGCTTAGCAGGTAGCATTAACATAATATTTACGAAAAGATTCTAGGTTGTGAATAATTGTCTCTAGATTTTTAAAGGAGGTTGCGCTGACCAATAATCAATTAGTCCAATTTTATGATAATAAGAGAGGATGATAAGAGAGGATGATGAGGGAGGATGATGAGGGATGATGATGAGGGATGATGATGAGGGATGATGATGAGGGATGATGATGAGGAGGACGATGAGGATGATGAGGAGGATAAGGAGGAGGATAATAAGGAGGATGATGAGGAGGACGATGAGAAGGACGATGAGGAGGGTCCGTGTGTTAACGCCAAGCTTCGGCTGACATTCAGCAATGGTACATGATCACAAAGGAAACCTGGCCTGCAGTTAAGGAGAAATCTGACTACTCTGCCCTCCCATTTGACGACGATGACAATGACGACGATGAATTCGAGTATCATCCAAGGAATAACAAGGCGCTCCACCCTATCTTGACACACTACAACAATGGACCCGCCAACAAGATTCGAGGCATAAAATCAGCCCGCGAGGCCATGGTAACTCTCATGAAGCTCGATAGAACATCCTCAGAGATTGAGAACTACCTTGCTGCTGAGAAGCTTTGGACAACAACATATACATCCGCAGGATCCATGGAGAAGTACACCGACCAGTTCACCAATACTTGGAACGAAATTCAACGTCGACAAATTTCTCTTGACTTTCTTGTTCAAGCTCTGTTGGTTAATCACCTTGGACCATGTTACACTGGCTTCCAACAGCGAAAACGAGAAATTGGAATTAAGAAGCTTAGCTTTAAAGATCTTGTCAGCCAGCTAAAGTAAGAAGAGCTTATTTCTCTGTACGAGTAACCTCCCCCAACTACTCTTACTACATCAACAAACACATGCGAGAAGTGTGGGAAGAAAGGCCACACAGAAAAAGATTACTAGGAGGATATTATAAGACAGACATATATGGCCCGCTCGCTAGGCCACTTTTCGCAGCTTTTAGAGCCTTTGTTTAAAGCTGAAGATCGGGGGTTAGTAGTGGCTGGCTCTAGTGTCAGCAAGCTTTATTACCAAGTATAGTCAATCCAATGTAGTAGAGACCCCATGATGTATTAAGGGCTATCTAGATAATGTATATATATGTAAAGAAGTAACTAGGCAGATGTACGCTAAGTAGGTTACATGGGTAGCCAAGACTTTATTATATACTACTCCTTTAAAAGCTTTATCTGCTACTATAACTCTCTTTCAGAATAGTTATTAAGTTAGCTTAACACCTTTGCACGGTTAACTAACCGCTCTATGCCTTATTCTACTAGCACCCCCCTATACATTTGCGCTTGTGCGGAAAATCCTGTGTGCAAAGTAAATTTACCATTCATGTTCCCCAGGATGATATATAGGGAGAACTTTTAGTAAAAGTGGCAAAGAAATAATGAGTAGTGATTTCAGAAGATAAGGGTGCAGAAGTTAATATTTCTTTAGTTAGTACAAAAGCTATTATATCCTTCTACTCTAAACTATTGGAATTAAGTTCAGGATATCCGGAACTACCCAGGCCGGAAGCAATACTTCTACAGGGCAAACCAGTAGTACGGGATCCTTTTTCTTAGAAATAACATAAAAGGCTACTAATAACATCAACTAGGGGGGAAGATTAAGTTACGATCTTAACTTATTATAGCTTCTATAGATTCTAAACGTTTGCTTAAAGCTTTATAACTAGGTAATAGTATTATTACTAAGTGTGATAGTGCTGCTTGCTCTGCTTGCTATAGATTATATAATATTATAACTAGCTATGCTAGCTATGACTTAGTGTAGAGCTTAGAGTATAGCTAGCTCACGCTTAGGCTATACACCGCTCTATTTAGAGGCGAGCCCCTTTTATACCTCTTCTCTCCCTATTTTAGTGTAGCTAAAATAGAGCTAACTTATTTCATTAACCTGTATCTATACTACAACGCGTGAAGACTAAGTCTATTATTATATTACACTAAGATCTTTCTAATTTAGCCGGATGATGGTGATACAATATTGAGATTAAACCATATAATTAATAAAAGCGTTTGATTTATTAATGACTGTACCTAGAGAATTAATTATATAACTACGCTAAGTTATTAGTTTGTTAACTATATAATCTCTACTGGAAAGCTCTATAGTAGTAGGTAATTAAAACTCTGAGTAATAGCCTATATAAGCCTTATATAGTAGGCCTTAAGAGTAACTTAACAGATAACTAGAAGACCTATAATAATAGGTAACGTATTTATTAGATTAGAAGAGAGTTATAAAAACTATAGTGAACTTTCCCTCCCTTTTTATTATTTTCTTTCTACTAGAGAAACTAACTCCTGTGAGTACTACTAGCTTATTTTCTTTATACTAAAGAAACTAACTCCTATAAGCACTACTAGCTTGTTTTTTTTATACTAAAGAATCAGCTAATTACTTCACCCTACTAGAGACTAGAAGCTTTATATATATATAAGAATAAATAGATTAAGACTATAAGAAAGCTCTCTACGCTAGAGATAAAAGTTAATTCTAAAATAATAACTACTAATAATAATTACATGTTTATTTCTAAGTCGCTTAGGTGTACCGCTATATATTACTTTAATAATATAATTAGAAAAGACTATACTATTAAGAAGCTCTATATCTAGGCATGATATAATAAGAAATCTTTTATAGCTACTACTAAGAGCACTACCTAGGAAACTAATACCTATAAACCTTAAAAGATAGAGGTTATACTTTCTACTCTAATAACTCTTAATTAAGTAATAATCACTAGTAAGCTAGAGTATAGCTATCTTAAAGTACTTATATATTATAACTATACTAATACGCTAGGAAAAGCGCTCAATACGGCTAAAACTAAGCTTAATAAGACTAGAGATAAGTTTATTAAGCTTTATTAGCTACTAAACAACACGCTTAAGCGCGTAGCAGATTAAGAAAATAAAATTAAAATACTAAGAGTATAGATAAAGAAATCTACGCATAATATATACTCCTTTCTCTCTGTAAAGGCTAGCCTAGTGTTATTATTAATACTAGTAAAAAAGACGCACTTTACAGCTCTACTATAGATCTCTTAAAACTAGGCTAGCTATATAGCTATAGGACCTAATAATAGTTCTAATATAAAAGATCTTAGTAACTAAACTCTTTAAGTATTATTTTATATACTAGCTATTTTACTAGCTATGCTTATTATAGGTAGTTATTAAGGTAACAGCTACTTAACCTAATTCCCTAATCTATTAATACTTAAGAACAGTAAGAATGTTACCTTTAATTAATAAAGAGATATCCTAGAGAATAAGATACACGCTAATTAAGACTAGTTTACTAGAGTTAGTAAATAAGCTATTTAAAAGAATATTATCTCTTATATACGTACACATACAGAGGGTCCTGCTAACTAGTATCTCTTAATATTTATATATATAATAAAAGAGAGTAAGTAGCTAGTTAATTACTAGTATATAATAGATTACCTAAAGAGAACGTACAGCGACTTATATAAGAGACTTAATACTTACTATAATTTCTAAAAGCTCTACCTTAAAGACTCTACTAACTTTATTATATTCTAGAGTAATTTCTTTTACCTAGCTTAAGAATATAGCTTATTTATAGACTAATAAGTAAAAGAATTTTATAAGAAGCTCCTAAACACTCTGCGTACGCAGATAGGCATCTATTAATAATAGTATTATAACTAGTATAATAAGTATATAGATTTAGCTTAAGACTTCGCTAGAGAGCTAGCTCTTAGCATTAAGAAAGCTACTAAGTAAATTAATAAAAGAACTAGGAAGACTTAACTACTGCTAATTTAGTAATTTTATTTAAAAGCTAAGTGCTTAACTTACGTAGTAACTACTGCTATTCTACTAATACTTATCTTTAAACTAACTAGTTACTATAATTACGGGAAACCTAGCTACTTTATAAAAGACTATTAATTACTTATTTAAGCTATAGCTAAAGTAATTAAGTTTATAAATACTAATAAAAAGCTTTATACGCTTTAGGATACTAGTAATAATAAGAAGTTTTAGCTTACTATAAAAGAACTATTAGGAAAAGACTTACCTTAAGGAAAGTCTTTTTTCTAAGATTACTTTTTAAAGCTACTAATTAGTTTAATTCTTACTAATTACTATTTAGCGGACCGGCTTTTACCCTGTCTTATTATATTTCTACTAGTAAACTAGCTATTAAGCTAAGTAGTTTTTTTAATACTAGAGCTAGTAATTTTATTCTAGTACACCTAAAGCACATACACGCTATTAAGAAAAGGCTTAAGATAAAAACTTATTAAATAAAATCTATTCCCCTAGCTAGCTATAATAATAGACTAAATAAATAAATAAATAAGTACTTTTAGGCTAATCTAGTACTAGATAACTACTATCTATTAACTTACTTTATTTTTTATAATACTAGCTGCCACGACTTTATAATTGGCTGTAAGCTGTTTAAAGATGTAGATACTTTAATTAACTATAAAAAGTAAGTACTTAAATAGCTAGATAATAAGCTAATTAACTATAAACGTGATATTATTATTCTAATATAAGGCCTATTAATTAAAATTAACCCCTTATACTAAGCTGATACTAACTAACGTGATAAGCTAATAAATATAGTAATTTTATAATATATCTATAAACCACCTTAGCGCTCACCCTAGTATGTAGTATAATAAAAAAATATTAAAAAAATAAAAAAATAGCTTTATCTATAATAGTAGCTAGAGCTAAGTAAGTAAACTTTTTATTTTTAGTCTATCTTACACAAAGACCTCTCTAAAGCAGGCCTTAAGATTAATACTATAAAAGCTATTACCTTTATAATATATATATAATAAAAGGAAACTATACTAGGGTATACTAGTATTTATAAAGTAAATAAACTTATTTAGGACTATAGAGATAAGCTTAGTCTACTAGACCTAAAGCTCTCCTCCTAAAGCCTTAAAAACCTCTTAGTAAAGGCTTTACTAAAAGAGCCCTATTAATTAAATAAGGACCTTATAGGAGAAAAGAAACTTTAGTAGCTTATTAAATAGAAACTATTCCACTCTAGCTACGCCGGCGTGACTTAAGCTTATTTCTTAAAGAAAAACTTAAACATACTACCCTTATATTACAAAGGTGTTAACCATAATATTAAACTAATAGCTAAGAATATACTAATATTAAGTTTACTATATAGTATATCTCTTAAGCAGCTATAGCTTATTAAGACTTATCTAAATAACTACTTTAAATAAAGGATTATTACTTATAGTGATGCTTTATATACTTTCTTAGTACTATTTACTAAAAAGCCTAGAAAAGAATAGCGCTTCTGTGTTGACTATTATAAGCTTAATACTATTATAAAGAAAGACGCCTATCTAATTCTGCTAATTTAGAAGACCCTTACCTGCCTAGTACGTATAAAAGTATTTACTAAGCTTAATATATAACAGGCCTTCTATTATATATATCTAAATAAGAATATAAAGGACCTAACTATGTTCTATACTTAGTATAGGAATTATAAGTATTATGTGCTACTATTTAGTCTCTGTAATAGCCCTACTATATTCTAGTACTATATTAATAAGGTATTTTATAGCCTACTAGATGACTTCTATACTACTTATCTTAATAATATCCTAATTTACTTTAAAGACCTGCTGTAGTATAAGGAGTATGTTACTTAGGTACTAAGATATCTCCAGGACATAGGCCTCTAGGCAGACATTAAAAAAAGTAAGTTTACTATTACTAGAACGAAGTTCCTAGGCCTTATTATTAGCATAAAAGGGATTTAAAAGGACCTTAAGAAGGTTACTACTATATAGGAATAACTAGTACCTACATTAATTAAAAGCCTATAATTTTTTCTAGAATTCTGTAATTTCTACAGAGCTTTCCTAAAAAACTATAGATATATTATTTAATTACTTATTAAGCTGCTTAAGAAAGGTATATAATATATCTTTAATAAATACAAGCTAGTAGTCTTTTAGTAAGCTAAAGATTTAATACTATTAGATAATATCTTAGCTTACTACTCGCCTTACCGCTAGACGCGTATGGAGATAGACGTAAGTAATAGAATTATTATAAAGGTACTATTATAGCTTTAAGAGAATAGTTTTTAATAATCTATAGTTTTCTACTCTAAGACTATAAGTAAGCTCTAGATAAACTATGATATATATAATAAAAAGATATTAGCTATAATCTATAGCCTCTGAGAATAGCACTTACAGCTTATAGGCTTATAAACTATAGAGTTATTTAGTACCCTAATTAACTACTACGCGCTAGAGTATTTCTTTATAAAGTAAAAGCTTACTCCCTACTAAATACACTAGGTAATAAGTATAGTAAATTATTACCTAATACTTATTTATTATTTTAATATAGTTAACGTAGTAGCTGACGCGCTCTTGTGTAAGTAAAAGAAACTAAAGACCTAAAAAAATAAAAATAAAATAGCCTAAACATGTGTCTTTTTTTTAGTAGAGTAAATTAACATTAGCTTTATTAAAACCGTAAGTAATAACCTAGTTATGCTATTAGTAAGAGGTATGCTAGCTACTAATATAATTAAAATAATTACTACTAATACTTTTATAGTCTTATTTTCTCTAAATAACTCTTACTTACTAATTAATTATATTATTAAGGTAAATTATAGCTATGAGAGTTTATAGCTATTTTAAGAGTACATTCTCTCTAGTAACTATTTAGCATAAAAACTTAGCTAAAGCCTTTTTATATACTATAGTAAGCTAATAGTCTCTACTATACACTTCTTAAGAACTTATTTTATTTAAGCTATTTATACTACCTAGGTGATTACTTACTTAAGTAAGAGAAAAATAAATAAGTTACTTTATAACCGCTACTACTAGAGCTGTATAAGTAAAGATATAGATAACTATATAGTTATATATAAAGCTTATAAATAGAGCTATATATCTTATAATAAGACTTTAAGCTTACTTAAATTACTACTAATTTCTAAGCGAGTATAGTAAGATATCTCTATAAACTTTAAGTCCTTCCTTTTAGATAAAAAAGAATATAACTGTGTTTTTATTATTATAGACTAGCTAAGTAAGCACTGCTTTTTACTATTTTATTATAAAATAACTACAGCTACTTAAATAGCTGATATGTACTATTATTATATCTAGTAAGTATTTAGCCTGTTTAGGTTAATAGTCTCTAATTATAGTTCTTAGTTTATCTTAGTATTTATAGATAAGCTATACTGACTAATAGGAATTAAGTAAAAGCTCTTAACGTTATATTACTTCTAAACTAATAAGAATACTAAAGTCTTAAATTAGTACATTAACCAGCGCCTATGCCTATTTATTAATTACTATTAGGATAACTAGTTAAACCTACTAGCTTATATAGACTAGATTTAAGCAATTCTACTATATAAGACTACAGGCTTATTATCTTATTAAATTAAGTTTAGTTACTAGCTAATCTATTACTAGGACTAGGAAAAACGTATGAAGATATTTACTATAGTTTGTAAATAAATATCACGTGAGGAAGCGTAGAGCTACGTTAAAACTTATTATAATATAATAAAGCTAGCTATAGAGATAGCTTAATAAGGGATTACTTAAATATAAGAGTAATAAACTTAATAGGCTAATAAGAAGCACTATAAGCTAGACTTTTTTATAGGAGATAAAATATATATTATATCTAAAGACTTTACTACTAGCTAACCTAGCTAGAAGCTAGACCAGCAGATATATAGACCTTATCCTATTATAAACATAAAAGGATATTTCTATTACCTTAAGCTACTATTATATATGTGTATGCTTAACGTTTTTTATATAGACCACCTATAAAAAGCTTCTACTTACCTATTATCTAGCCAAATTAAACTTAAGGAACCGCCTATTAAGGTTAACGGGTATCTTAAGTGGCTAGTATAGGAAATTCTTAATAGCTATCTATTTTATAGCTAATTATAGTATAAAGTATTCTAGCTAGCTTATAACCTAGATCCTGCTTAGTATAACGCCTAAGGCTTTATAGGCGCCTTATATAAGATAAGAGACTATTATAAGGCCTATCTAGAGAAGATAAGACTGCTAGCATGATTAGACACCTAATTAAAAGCATATAAAGCAGAAGAGAATCTAGAAGTAACAGAAAAAAATAACAAGGCAACTTTAAAAATAAGAGTAGTATAGAAATTAGTAAAAAGAAGACTATAATCTAGAGACTTAGGGACAAGCCTTTTTTAAAGAGGGGGTAATATAACAGTACTGCTTACTTTACTTATTATAGGCTATATAATATCATAATTAGCTATACTAGCTATAACTTAGTACAGAGCTTAGAGTATAGCTAGCTTATACTTAGGCTATATACCGCCCTATTTAGAAGCAAGCCTCCTTTATATCTCTTCTCTTTTTATCTTAGTATAGCTAAAATAGAGCTAACTTATTCTATTAATTTATATTTATACTATAATACATGAAGACTGAGCCTGTTATTACACTAAGCTTATCTTTTCCACTTATTTACAGTTACTGATTTGAATTGGATTTATTTAAAGGTATATTAATATGTACTTCCTGAATAGCTTATTAGAAAGTATTAATAAAATTAATAAGCCTTAGTCTAAAGAGACAGCTATAAGCCTGCTATAGTAGTTATTATATAGAAACTTTTAATACTATATATATAGTTATTATAATTTTTTTCTAGTAGTATTAAAGAAAGAAGCTCTTTTTTTATTAGGAACTTAGGTTCTTTATTTTGTTTTAGTATGCACTAAATTAGCTTAATATTCTTCCCACTTACTTTATTAACAGCCGCTAAAAGGAATATTACTATTAACTAAATTTATTCTAGCCTTTTACTGCTACCCTAATTTAGGTATAAATATATCTAAAGTAACAGACTAAATAACACTAATACTGTAAAGTAGTTTTTTTAATAATATATTTATACTTAATTACTAGACAAGAAAAGCCCTTTCTGGATTTTGGTTTTAATAATAGGAGTTACCGCCAAGCCTTTATAAGTAATATTAATATAATTCTTTTATAAATTAAAAAGAGGTATTTAAGTCATTAGTAAGGCACTATTACTATAAATTCTAGAAGTTAATAGAGATATAATAGTAGATAAAATTCTTTTTAGTATTAGGTAAGAAGCTATAGTAAGAAAGTTCTAAAAAGTAATAATACTTCTTTCTAAGTAATAAGAAAGGGATTTTTAGAGTATTAAAAGAAAGTAAAGGTAGTAATATATTACTACTAAGCTAAATAAATACTTACTAGAGAAAAACTAATAATAGCTAGCACGTTAGTAGGTAGTTTATACTTAAAATAAAATAAATTAAAGAAAGTAGAGCCAGGTTACACTTAAATAATAAAAAGAGACTAATAAAGATAAAATATACTCTATTTATTAATACTTATATTATATATAGTTTTACTAGTTTATTCCTGCCTATATACCCAGCTATCTTATCCTAATTAATAAAGCTAAGTAAATTAAGGAGGCTGGTTAAATATCTAGACATATAGTCTACTATAAGCTAATTAGATTTTAAAAATATAGTAAATTATAATTAAAGCTATAGTTATAAAGATATAGTAAATACCTTTTTTACTTATTTCTTTTTATTTTATTATTTAATAGACTGAATCGCCTTACTGCTATTATCCAACACGTTATAATATACTTTAAAAAGAATAAATACTAAAAAGATACCTGTGCATATAATATCTACTAGAAATTAATTATAATAAAGAGTATAAAAGAAGATATAAATAGTGATCTCCTTAGTTCATATAGCCCTAACTATTTTCAACTTATATTATTAGTATTAAATTCTAGTAGTCTTCTTTTATTATTTATAAAACACTATACTCTAACTTTTTATATATGTTTATTATAGTAGGATGGACTTCCAGACTAAACAGGCACATAATATATCTAATTATAGATATATAATTATTACTAGTTAGCTTTTTATATATTCTTATAAAGAGTAATATGCGTTAAAGAATGAATCTAAGCATATTCTTAGCAATCTTATTAAAATCACTTATTATCATAAAGCAACCATAAATGTAGCTAAATAGGTAATAATAATTAGATTTTTAGTATAGAGATTATGCCTTAAACTTGTTATTACCTTTCTACTTAATACAGAGCTCTATAACGCATTTAAAGTAGTTAAAATAAAAGTATTTAGGCTAACTAGAGCTTAAGGATTTAAGTAAGTTAAATTTACCCTTTATAAGTCTCTTCTAACATTAACTACTATTAGAAGCTAATATAATAAGTTATAGTTTCTTTATTTACTACTCTATGCTACGTAAGCTGCTTTTAATGTTTTTAATAATAAAATAATTCTATTTATCTCTTTAACACACGCGTTAATGTTATTAAGCAGATAATAAAAAAAAATATAATAAACTAAATACACAGAACAGTAACACACTAGTTAAAGATGTGTAGAAAAGTAATACATAAATTAAAAATACACAGAATAGTAGTATATAAGTTAAAGATATAAAAAGATATATTAAAATATATTATTTATTTACAAAGCCACGCAAAAGGGTTCCTGTAGTTATTAAAATAAATATCTATTATTATATCCCCTTAACTCTATAGATTACATGTAATTCTTAGAGTAAATATTTAGATAAGATATATAAAGTTAATAAATATAACATAAAGAAATTATTCCGTGCTAATTAGTTTTAATAGTATTTTATAAAACCTTTCTAATCCGCCTTTGTGTAGTATCTTATTTTATGTTTATATAATAATAATTAGCCATAAAAGTAGTTTATAGGCTGTGGGAACTTCTAGGGTTATATTTAAGATCTTTAATTTATCTATCTTTACCAGATCATTATCTTACCTAAAGTAATATTTTTTATTAACTAACTAGAATACTTACTAGCTATTTAGTTTTATTAATATAATATTAAAGCGTCCTTCCTAAACGCGTTAATAAACTAAGAATAGTCTTATAAATATTTTACACGAAAACAAGTTACCTCTATCCCTGTTCTCTGAAATCTATGATTTAGATAGATTTAGAATTATTTAAGATTCCTAAAACCATATTAATAACGTTTAGATTACTTAAAATTACGGAAGATAGCTAGTTAACGCTTAGAGGAGACTAGTGCAGACTTAAAACACATAAGAAATATAAATACTAATAAGAATATTAGTATAGATAATTCTTTAAAGTAACTAATCTCTTTTCTTAAGGTTACTATAACCATACTACTAAGAAAAAATAGTATTAATATAAATTTAAGTAACTTTAGAATAAGGCTATTTATATATTTTATATACTAAGTTTATACAAATAATAAGCTGCAACCTGTTTTCTAAAATACTATAGTAATATATAATCCTAGAAAATATAATAGAGGTATTTTATATCTGCAAGAATTAAAAGACTATAACGCTAGTATATTATTCCTTTAGTGTTTTTAGCCTTATATTTAGTTTTACTAGTAGACTTATTATTATTATTCTTAGCTACTTACTCTTAAGTTTTATTTTAAGACATAAATTAAATAGTGCTTCCCAGAACAGTGCGCTGATACAGATATAGGAAAATAAATAAAAAAAAGATAATATTTTTATTCTTAATAGTATTACTCTAGAAGCGCACGAAACTAGTTTATAAATAATTAAAGATAGTATTCTAATTTCTATAAATTATAATTAAAATGTACATATACCTTAGATCTATTAATTAAAGGAGTATTTAAATAGTAGCTTTATTTATAAGGATGATAAGGTTAGTATATAGTCTTATAAAAGCAGTATAAGAATGTTTTCCTGCTATCTACTAATATACTTCCAGCTAAACGTTCTAGTAAGTGTTCTAAATACTAATAGACTTAGTAAAAGTAATATAATACTAACATTTCTAGTAGTGCTAGACACGGTAATAGATTTTCATAAGATTTTATAATAAGTAATATAATAACTAAGCAGAGTAAAAGATAATCATAAATAAATAATAAGTTTTAATATTATAAAGAATAAAATCTTTTAAAGGAGCAGAATGATACTTCTGTTAATATATAGATTTATTATAATTAGAGCTAGCCTAGTTAAGAAGAGAATAAATAAAGACTATAGATATTAATAACCTGTAAAATCCTATATTCTTAATAGTAGTATCCTTTTTATAGTTTTAATACTTTAATTCTAATTTCTATTTTAGAGCTTTTTAGGAGCTATTAATAGTACAAATATTAATACTATCTTTTATAAGATTAGTAATTTAGAGTCGAAACCTAGTGCTCTGTAGTTAAACTATAGAGAATAATATAAATAGCTATCTTAACTACTTAAATAAGAAATAGGGATATTTAATAATAGTTTATATTTATTACTCTTAATACACATATAGTCTTCTAAAGTTAGAAGGAAGATTTGATTCTGAATATTATAATATTATCACTTTAACTCTTACACATTATCCTATAATTAAACGGAGAGAGTTAGAGAAGAAGATAAAAAGTATATACTTAATATATCTACTAATATAAAAAAACACTATAGTTTCTATTACTAAATTATTATTACTTGTTAATTAATCTTTAATTTACTTATTTACTTATTTAATTGTCTAATTAATATGGAGAGGAGGTATCTAAAGTGATAAACTTAATAAACTTATTTTAATACTATTATTATTATAAATAATAGCGCGGGTGATTTTAGCTTAAAAAAAGTCTATATATTAGTATAAAGTTTTAGCTAATATTTATTAATGTGTATATATAGTACTTTACGTAACATCATTTTTACCACTACTTATCTATATAATACTAACTTTTAGTGTAGGATAATGCTACTAGAAATAGTAGTATCTAGAAAAGTAGATAGTTTATCTAGAGCTGGATATTTTAAGAGCTTATTAGTCCACTATTAGTTAAATTCTTCTCTCTAAGTTAGAGAGTAAAAAACTTAGTTATAGGATATTACTAAAGTAATAAATTTATAAGATAATAGGATTTCTATTTAGACATTCTAATAAAGCTCTCTGTCTAATTTTAGCGTTAAGAAGTAGATATTATAGGCAGGAAAACGTAAAACTAAATATGAAGAGAATAGAGCTTATTATCTACTTAGTATTTTCAATATCTATATATCCTATATATAGTAAGGGAAAGAATAACGTGATTAGTTAGCTTAAGGAGAAAATCTATAAGCATTTAAAAAATAGAGTTAACACAGTATATATATCTAAACTAGCTATATTAATAAAAAGAAATTGCTAGAATATCTAACACTAATAACATAAACTATAGTCCTAATAGCTAGAGAAAATAATTAGGATAATTAGCTAGATCAGGATAAACAGCCAATAGTAAACAATATAAAATATATTATAGTTAAAAGAAATAGTAAGTACATTTACTATTATCTATAGTGCACTAAGTTAATACGTTAATAGAAGAAATTATAATACTAAATAATACTTAATATAAAACTTATTATATGTAGATAGTTAGATAGTAAAATTAATATCCTAGTTTAGTACTAAGACCAGAGAGTAGTAATATTATTATATTAAAAAATAGTATAAAAGAGCTATATTAAGTGTGCTTATTCCTTAAAAGTAAATTCCTTAAAAAGAAATAGTAATAAAAATAGTATTCTTAACGTTATAGGTAATATAGCTTACTTTTTAGTTAAAATAAAGAACAGTATAAAGTCTACATATTTAAAAGAAATTTAGGTAGAGATAAAATATAGAAGTAAGATAAGTATCTATAATTAATTAATAAACATGCGCTAGTTTACGGGATATATTAATTTACTTTTAAATTATCTTTACTTCTTATTACTTTAGCTTAGAAATATGGCTACTTAATATTTAAAAAAAAGAACTAAGATAGTTTCGCGCCCCTGTTCTGCCTAGCTTTTATAATAAATTCCTTTTTAATTCCTTTAGCGTTTTATGTTTTAAGTTTATGAAAAGTAATAAGCTTCTTAAAGTAGTAGCTAAAAATAAAGTAATTAAAAATACTTATATCTTATATTTATTAGATATATAGATATAACTCTCCCTATTTAAACGTTAGTTATATAGTTAAATATTAAAAAAAGAATAATACCTAGTAATAGTTGGTTTTTATTTATTTTTTTATATTTTATAAATCCTGTATCTGTTCCCTTAGGCTCTTAGTTTAATATAATTTATTTATTACTACTAAGAATTAGTAGTATAGCCTTATATACTAATTAACATAAATTCTATCTCTTCTCTATATTATAGAATAGTAAGTTATATATGATATAGATGCTATTTTCTACTTACTTATTATATATCTTTCTATCTTAAAACATCTGTGGTTCCTGCGGTTAGTAATTATTATATATCTAAATTATAACTTTTCTATTCACATAAATATTACCGCTTAGAGTTAATTTAACTAAATGAAATATTATAACTAGTATTAAAAAAGTAGAGGCTTAGCCCTTCCAGCAGATCCTAACCACCAGTAGTATTTTAGAACAACTTATTAAAGATTTAGTTAACTAAATAAGTGTTAAAAGAGCTAGACTAAAGAAATACTTAAGCTATTTTAAATTTATTTTATTTACTATATTAATAAGCCTGTTAGCTGGTTACTTAAAACTTTTTTACTAAGTTAAAAAGAAATTACTAAGTTGCTTAGTATAATATCGACTATCTTTACTATTATAAGCTAAAGATTTTAAAGGATATAAAGCTATTTACTAGATATAATAGCCTAGATCTATTAGACCTAAGAAATATATGTGTTATAAAATGTTTATTAGTTTATACTAAAATTAACAACACACTCTAGTACCCTAAACCTATTTATTCTCTTAATTATATAATAAGTTTAAGTTAGTCTAGTCTTTAGAGCAGAAAATAAGATTTAATATTTACTTTAAGTACTAAGTTTATTATAAATACTATAAATACTAAGAGCACTAGGATTTATAATTATGACTTTTAGTAATATATAGTTAACTATAATATTTACCTTAATAAATATGAATATCCTAATGGCAGTGTGCCTGCAAAACTAAATTACTAGAAAAAAATTAATTAAATATTTATATAATCTTAACCTTCTCTCTTGCTATTTTGATTTATTAATAAAGAATTTAAAAAACTTAAACAAGCAGACGCGCATGCCGCTAAAGAAAAATAAGTATTAAAATTAGTAATTTCTATTATTAAAGGTAAGATTAGGAATGCTAAATACTACTTAAAAGAAATCTTATTTATTAATTTTAACCTTTTAATAAATAGTATGCTTAAGTTTAAGTTTAGTAATCTAAATATTTACTACAGTACCTGCTTAGAATAGCTTAGCTAAAAAGTCTATAATAAGCTTAGTAATAAAATTATTTTTTTAATATAGTATAATTTTTCTATAGCGCTAAACTTTTTCCTAATAGCTAAAAAACTAGATAAATTAGTTATAGTAGTTAAATAATAAGCTTATTATAACAGCGTATTAGAAGTAAGAGCTATATATAATTTTTTATTATATAAAAAAATTAACCTATTTATAACAATAGCATATATACTATAACCTCTATATATTATAATAATACTTTTAAGATATATATTAGTTATATTATTTTACTATATAGTCCTAGGGGCCGGCTGCAGTACTATATAATTAAAATTAGAGATTTTAATATAATAGACACTAAAAACACTTATATAGCCGGACTATAAGTATACAGGAATAGATAAGAATAAGTAGAAAAAAAGAGAAATAAGGCTATTAAATAGGTAAATAAGAGAGTAAATTCTATAGAAATTAAAATACCAGCTAGTAATACAGGCGCTAGCCTAGCTTTAAGTTTTATAACTATAATATTAAATACTAAAGCCTATACTATAAGCTAGAAGTCTTAGACTTTACTAAACGAAATTTTTAATACACAAGAGGACTTTAAGAAATCTGATAGTTTAATAAAGAAACTTATAAATTATATTCCTTTAACTAAATAATTTAGTAAGCGTTTAAAACGCTAATAGACTTAGTAAAAGTATTATAATACTAATATTTCTAGTAGTACTAGATATAGTAATAAATCTGCTGTAATTTTTAATTTATAGGACTCTACAGCAAGTAATGTAATAACTAAGTAGAATAAAAAATAGTCATAAATAAATAGTAAATTTTAATATTATAAAAGGTAAGATTTTATAAAAAAATAGAGTAACACTTTTACTAATATATAGATTTACTTTAATTAAGGTTAACTAGGTTAAGAAAGGAAGAAATAGAAGCTATAGATATTAGTAACTTATAAAATCCTATATTCTTAATAATAGTGTTTTTTTATATTCTAATTCTAATTTCTATTTTAGAGCTCTCTAGAAGCTATAAATTATGTAAAAGAAATTATTAAGCTTTATCTAAATATTAATACCGCCTTCTAAATAGTTATGTTTAGTGTAATTATATTTATTATTAGCTAATTATACATTTAAAAAGAGTATTACTAGGCATGCTTAAGTATTAACTTAAAAGAATATATAGTATTCTTTAGTAACTTCGCTTAGCACGTATGAGAAGGGGGCTAATAATAAGATATAAAGCTATATAGCTAGTTTAGAGTTAGTAAGAGCATCCTAATAAGCTTTTTTTACTTAAGATATCTTAACTAATAGTCTAGCTACTACTATATATTTACATAAGTTAATCTGCTTTTAATCTAAAACCTATTATAAAAAAAAAAAAAAGAATAGTATAAGTATTAAAATCTCTTAAATCTAGTCTAATTATCTTTATTATTTTTATTATTTTTATTATTTTATTTTTATTCTTATCTTTAGTAGGCATGTACTTACACTCTGTTCCCTAAATTTAACAGTTAAAACACGTTATTAGATCTCTATAGTAATTATTATTAAGTTTAAGTCTAGCGTTTAAATCTAGAACCTTATAGCTACCTAGTATTTTATTATTTAAGTTATAGCTATAATAAGGTGTGTGACTCTCTACGTTATTAATAATAATACATATATCTATACTACTTAGTATAATAACTAAGATTTTTAAATCTATATCCTTAATGCCTATTATTTTATCTTTATTGTTATTTAATATTAGTATCTTTTACTACGGCATCTTCTTATTTCATGTAATACTAAAAAACAGACTCTATAAATCTAAATCCTCTGTTATTACTTTATTATTAAGTTCGTTATCTTCAGTGAGGAGAGCGAGAAGCCTTTTATTATAATAATAAATATTCTTAACAGCTTAAAGAACTACCTAGTAGGATTTAAGATTAATATTTTTATCTAGTATGTACTTATTTACTACGTGAAAGAGGTTAGCTATAATTATTTTTATAAGCAAGTGGGCACCTTAAGTGAGTGGGTATCTTAAAAACTTACTAAAAATTCAAGAATTCGCACCTCAATATCTTAACAACCA